>BSQZ01000113.1:385000-532500 GCA_033239005.1 Lamellibrachia satsuma | reverse complement strand
CACTTGTAGGTTTCTCGATAAGCCAACAGTGGCTTCTTTGTCCACTTGCCACCTGGAGCTTATAGCTTTAACTTGTTAAATCCATGTTAAAATAAATTTTATTATTAACTTTATAATGAAATACATTATAACAGTATTTATCAAATTACAAAATAAAAATAAAAAACAGGGAAACATAATAATCCAGACGGCGTTGTCATGGTCGGAAAGTTCATATTTGGATAGGTTTGCATGGACAATTGAAGGGCAGAGTTGGTTGTTTAGTATAATATCGGTAATCAGCCAGGGTAATTTCAAATGGCTTGGTATTTCATTCCGTATTTCAATATTCGGCGCATTTTACCGAGCATTGTTTACCCAATCACACAACGCATGTTAACTAATAAATGATTTCCTACATTAGCAGCTTGTCAGTATATTCCATTATCGTGTAATTTCAAAATTATCGGTTTGTTGTAGAGCAGCACAGCGTAATCACGAAATGTTTAACACAATAAAGCTGAATAGGCCTGGTCTGATGCTGGTGAACGGTCACTTGCTGGTAGATGAATTTATCTAGACCCAACATTCATAAATGTTTCGGTCCTGAGAACCTCTGCCAACAACTAATTGGGGTTAATGTAGACTGATTATTACCACTGTTGGATCCACCCGAACAAACATGGAACTGAACCTTGTCCTAGTTGCTGCAACAACCAAGCATGTTTTCTTAAGAATTATCTCTGTTGCATCCAAGCAAATTAAGTTCGGCAGATGCAGCTCCGAGTAAGACATTGCAATCATGTGAAGGGGTGATATTTTGTTAATATATTTCATCAGATATGTAGAATCACTCGATTTTGTGACAGTTTGACAATTCTAATTTTTATTTTCCGTTATACAAAAACAAAACGTTTCGCTAGTTTAGTAATAAGTACATATGGTATACATTGACATGTACAATACTGGTAAACATGTTTTCGGAACATCTGGTATTTTAGGCATATCTTGTCGCCGCGAGGTCGTTTCAGTCATAGTTGCGATTATGTTTCGCCTATCATCATTTAACCACGAGTCAGTGATGACGACTGCACATTTAATATTTCCATCCTAGTTTAATAGTATGCTGATTTAAGCCAGTGATGGACAGACCAGTTTAGTTTCCATTAATATGTTGTTAATTAGTAATTATTTGTTAATTAGTTAGCAACTGATTAATCAATTAACAAATACGTATATTAAAAACAATATTCTACATATATGGCACAGAACCAACATGTGTTGAAAACATCAATCATTTGTGACGATAAATTTTTGCTTTGGCGCCACAAGATATGCCTGAAATATCAGTTGGTCCAGTGACTTTTACCGGTACTGTATATGTACCTTCTACAACTTTCGTTGTTGTAATGTGATGAAAACATCGCACATCATTATCACCTTTATTGCAGGTTGCGTTCCATCGCCTGACGTCATATGCTGTAATGGAACAATGCACCCAAAGAGGGGAAACACAGTATGCTGCGGCTCTGAAGCCTATGATCCGTCTTTCTTCAGGACGTGCTGCAATGGGGCAGTAGGCTTCGGTTCGGCTTGCTGCGGAAGCAAAGCCTATGATCCGTCCTTCGGCATGTGTTGCAATGGGACAGTGACCAGGGGCTTCGGTTCGGCATGCTGCGGAAACAAAGCCTATGATCCGTCTTACTCCAAGTGTTGCAATGGAAGAGTGGGCTTCGGTTCGGCGTGCTGCGGAAGCAAAACCTATGATCCGTCCTATTCCAAGTGCTGCAATGGGACAGTGACCGTGGGCTTCGGTTTGACATGCTGCGGAAACAAAGCATATGATCAGTCCTTCTCGGTGTGTTGCAATGGGACAGTGAGCGATGGTTCGGCATGCTGCGGAAGCAAAGCCTATAATCCGTCCTTTTCCCAATGTTGCAATGGGGTAGTGGGCGATGGTTCGGCCTGCTGCGGCAACGAAGCCTATTATCCGTTCAGCTCCACGTGTTGCAATGGAAAACTGCAGCCGAAGAAGTTTTTTGGCCCGTCCTGCTGAGGCACCTAGTCTTATAACCCACCTGGCTGCTGCAATGGGCAGCTGCCGTTGAGGAGCGATGACTTGATCTTGAAGCTACAGTCCTACAACACAGCAGCAGCAGCAGCAACAACAACAACAACAACAACCTTTTTGTTTTTAGGTTGGGGAAGAAACTCTTCAAATACGCCGAAAGACTCCAAGTTTATGTATACATGGCTTTTTCAAATTCATTGAAATATATAGAAATATAGATACATATACGATGTATTATGTAGCCAACGACACTAATTGTTCCCTGCGATTGTGATTGAGATACGATTGAGATCTAGACATTTGTAAGATAATTTTCTGAAGCAAATAATAAATAATTGTTATTCCATTGCATATTTGCAATATTCTTATACTTTTTATTATGCTCAATTGAACTTTGGCCCAGGTGCTCCATAAACCAATGAGGTGTTTTGCTAGGATTTATCTCGATTACATCCGGAAAACATACATGAGAGACTCACGGTTTTGCACTAAATGTTGCTGTGTAGCGTAGTCTCGCTTATCCGACTCTCGCTCGCCTTCGTGAACTCGCAGAGAAGAGAGTCTGGCTCGAAGGTGTAGTTTCACTGTTACCGACTCTATTTTGTGTAGGCGTTACTGTGGAGCTCCAGCAGCGAATCAGCTTCATTATCGAGATTCTACACTATTAAATTATTTTGCATGATTTAGCTTTTCATTGTGACAGTTGTGCCAATAATATAATCAAAGTTCAAAGTTTTTTAGAATTGCATCGTATAAACTGATAAAAGTTCACTGTTACTTGATAAGTTAGCCAAATCCCCGGATGAGAGCCTAATTAATATAAATATCCATGCCCCCACAATCTAGGTGCATACGTAATTACCGTCAGAATGAAAAGTACGGTTCCGATCCAGGCGATGACGTGTACGACAGACGGTGGCGCCACATCCCGGAACCGGATTTGTTAAATCTAAACCTGGAAAATTGAGGCTATGTACTGGAGTATTCGCCAGGGCAGGACTTTATCCAGCATTGTGAACATTTCCAATTTACCGGTAATCATTTTTAATTGACCAGTTATGCAAAAGAAAAACTAGTTACATATGTATAATAATAATAATAATAATAATTAAATGGAAGTGGCCAAATAAATGTCCGAGATATGCACTTAACGTCGACATTTTATGGAGAAACGATACCATTGCAGGTGTAAGGTACATCGGTGAACCGCATTGATCTAAGGCCTTCACCCACAGTATTTGTGTGTGCGTGCGTGTGTGCGTGTGTGTGTGTGTGTGTGTGTGTGTGTGTGTGTGTGTGTGTGTGCATGCGCTTGCATGCGTGCGTGCGTGCGTGCGTGCGTGCGTGCGTGCGTGCGTGTGAGAGAGCTATGATTATCGTAGGTGGTACATCTCAATGTGGAGTAGACCCAGAAGCCACCACGCGTAATGTCCCGTTGTGCAGACCAACTGGGGTATACCTTGCAATTTTAGAGCTGCAGACGAGATGGATGTAAACCAATTCGGGAAACCATCTTGAAATATGTGAACGCTCACTTATGTCCCGGCTCAGTTATGCTGTGGAATACCGACCGTGGATTACGATGTGTGCAAACAATTGAGTCTCGATAAATAACGAAAAGATTCCAGTGAAATACAAACTCAGGCGGACTAGAAAAACGGGTTTTCGTTTCTGCAGCTATATGTCGCAGTGGTCGCGACCCCATAATGGGGAAAATAAAAAAATTATGGTCTGACAAAAATCCTTTTATTTAAAAAAAAAAACTCCCGTTATACGTCATTTAACGTCCACACTCGTCATCGCTGTCCCGTGATTTCTTGGATGATTTTTGCGTTACTCTTAGTTCAGCCGCAACACGCTGCTGCAAAGCCAATTATTTACGTTTTGCGACGTCCTGATTTCAATAGTCTGCCATTGTCATCAGTCAAGTTCATCAGGTAGTCATACATTTCTTTCAGAAATTGCTGCCACTCCCTCATATTTTCTACACACAGTAGATCTTTTGATCCTCTTCCATGTATGTTTTTCGAGTTTAGCAGATCAAAAAGCTTGTCAACTTTCCGAAGGAAATTTGGGGTTTCCTCATTGCCTGCAAATTCCTCCTTCGCCACGTCTTCTCGAAGGAAATCCACGGCATCTGCCACTGACGAACTGATGGTTTGTGCTGCAACACGGACATTCGTTTTGTGCTTGCAGTACTCAGTGTGTGTTTTGGAAAGGCCTGTAATTTTTGCTTCTTTTTTTTCGTCTAACATTTTGATTCAAGATCTTTTTTCCGGTGCAATTTTGTAGTTTTCTCAACCATCTTTGAAGATAATGGCTGGTCTTTTGATGCGTAATAGTGTTCTATACTTAATCTGCGAGCCCTTTGACAGGACTTGGAACATCGTACTGCCTACATATGACTTTTCTCGCTTTCTGTTGTTTCGGTTGCAGGTGGGAAGGGAAGGTGAAAATGGAGGGAACTGCCCAATCATAAAGTCGTCTTCCAATCTTGTTGGGACGAACCACAAAATACTTCTCCTAATATTCACTACAAAGATAACTCTTGTTTTTTGGTGTCCAGTCTTTCCTCCTGATTGCCTGCATCCTTGCTGGTGCTGGTGTTTTCGCCTTTTCTTTAGTCTGGGAATCTGCATATGGCAATAGTCTTGATCAGTGATAATCATAACATCACCCCATTAAGGAGGGGGGAGAGGGACGTTTTCTTGGTCCTAACATTGGTGGGAGGAGGGAGAGGTGGGACCACTGCCACACACCGCTCATTAAACATGTTGGTACAAAATGTGTCATACTAAGTCTCTATATAATAATATGACTATTAAATAATTTAAGGGATTTATCACACTTAAGAAATTTACTTTAAATTTGCACATAAATATCCCAAATGCAATGACGTCTAAAACTGTTATACTTCTAAATGTATGGCACTAATGCATGTTCATACTGACAGTCAACTAAACTGTTTTTGTGCAATTGAGGATTCTTACCTATGAAACGAAATGTTAGATCCTGTCTTCTGTTGATTCGTACAGCTGTAAGCCACATAGGAAATAATCATATTTGTTGTCCCACAACTGTGTCCAGCAAGCCTCCAAATGTATTGGAGAGTTAAACACTAATGCACTCTGCTCATTCCAATACGAACAACCCAAATGCCCACACTTATAACACAACTGCTGGGACCACCCTCACCAAAATGATTAATCAATCTGGTGGCTATGCCCTATTCAAGTTAATTCTTTTTTGGTGTCATCATCACTGGCTACTAGCCCGATACGTTTACACTTCTCTGGTAGCCACCTCGTCTTCATTGCTTTTGTTTGCCTTATATTGTACATGATGATGATGAGGAGGAAATAAATGTACTTACTTACTTACTTACTTACTTACTTACTTTCTTACTTACTTACTTACTTACTTACTTACTTACTTACTTACTTACTTACTTACTTACTTACTTACTTACTTACCTATGTTAGGCAACTTTTTGTAATATGTTATGTTCCCACTATAAACAGTACTACCCTATGTGTCATGCCAGTGGATGCAACTGTTTCTGCCATGCAGTGAGATGGTGGCCAGTGGTCCACGCCTGCTTCCTTGCAGCGAGCTGGTTTATCGCTCTAGTTTACAGGGGAATGATTAATGATGTAACTCTATGGTTAGGCCCGATGTGACATACTGGTATTACTGCGCTCGCGAAATAGTACGTAATTCTTTTTAATATGAAGTCATGTAGAATGGGAACAGTTTTATTCAACTAGCTGTGAACACTGTCTATCTTGCCCCTCCAGTTCACCTCATTCGTCTATGAGGAGGATGTCTGATTTTCATCCACTTTTTAATTGCACTATTAATTTTCTTAAAAATGTATTATTTTACACACACACACACACACACACACACACACACACACACACACACACACACACACACACACACACACACACACACACACACACACACACACACACACACACACACACACACACACACACACACACACACACACACACACACACACACACACACACACACACACACACACACACACACACACACACACACACACACACACACACACACACACACACACACACACACACACACACACACACACACACACACACACACACACACACACACACACACACACACACACACACACACACACACACACACACACACATATGTATATATATATATATATATATATGCACCTTATTCATGCGTACCAAGCACCACACTCCTATGATAGCTCCAGAAGGTGCTGGTGGAGTAAATATACTGAAGATTGAAGACTCTTTGGGTTTTTTCCTTGTTGTTTACACGCGTCGGTGATTCATATACGGTCTGTCTGTCATGTTTATGTTGTAACTGCGTCGTAACTCTGAAATTGAATGATAGCTGTTCGACAGCGTGACTCGTTGGGTTTTTTCTTGTTGTTTACACGCGTCGGTGATTCATACACGGTCTGTCTTCCCTGTTCATGTTGTAATTGCGTCATAACTCTGAAATTGAATGATAGTTGTTCGACAGCGTCACTCGTTGGGTTTTTTCATGTTGTTTACACGCGTCGGTGATTCATATACGATCTGTCTTCCCTGTTCATGCTGTAATTGCGTCGTAACTCTGAAAAATACTGGTTGACCACTGATCAAATGTAATAAAAAAATGTGTACACGTCCGATGTTTCTTTCTCGTTAGTCGTGCTAGGTATGACCTCCTGTTGAATCTCCACTGGTCACCGTCAGGTAACTATGAAGCGCCGTTCATGTAAGTGAAGCGCCCATGGGATTGGTTAGTCACACTTCGTTCACATTAGTGAAGCACGCGTAGGATTGGTCATCAGTCGCGACGTGCTTCCGTCTCGGTCCCGAAATAGCTGTCCGCGTTGCAGTGACGTCAGCGACCTTACAAATCAGTTGCCTCTATCTAGTCTATATTTCCCAATTGCGAAATCGCATGCGTGTTTTCCAGACGCGAACGACGCGTGACTAACCAATCCCATGCGCGCTTCACTGACATGATCGACGCTTCATCGGTAACCCTACTACTATATGTAGGATTGGTCATCAGTCGCGACGTGCTTCCATCTCGGTCCCGAAATAGCTGTCCGCGTTGCAGTGACGTCAGCGACCTTACAAATCAGTTGCCTCTATCTAGTCTATATTTCCCAATTGCGAAATCGCATGCGTGTTTTCCAGACGTGAACAACGCGTGACTGACCAATCCCATGCGCGCTTCACTGACATGATCGACGCTTCATCGGTAACCCTACTACTGTATGACTACAGACCCGGATGTGACATCATGAATTACAAGAATGCTACGAGAAACGCTTTAAAAACCCGCCACCTGAAAGAATCAGTCAGTATCTGTACAGCGACACTGGCGACACTGAACTGACATCGCAAATTAAATTTCTCTAGCGGCTCGTATCTGGAAAAGACCATGTGAGTAGACAGAACGAGACAGACCACAGTTACACTATGAACGTAGTACTTACAGACTTACAGTTTAGTTTTATTTAACCAGCAAGGTAGGTACGTTTGAAATGTCGGACTCTTGGCGGTGAGATGCTGTCCCAAAACACCGGTGGGCGTTTTAATATAATGATATATATATATATATATTTTCATATACATATATATATATATATATATATATATATATATATATATATATATATATATATATATATATATATATATATATATATATATATATTTCAAGTTAAACTGTGTGGTTTTGATAAAATTCTTTCAGCACGTTGGTAGCGTCGTGCCAGTTGAGAATGTGAGATGTGAGATAGAATATGTAGACACTGGGGGGGGGGGAGTATGGTGGAACTGGGCATGACAAAAACCCGTGAAGTTGAAAAACACATCAATGGGTGCCAAACTCAAAATGACATACTCGCTTGTTTTTTTTATATATACAAAGTCTGGTCGTTTGTATTGAAAAGTCATGTAATAATAATTATATTGTAAACTATATATATTTTATTGTAAAGTCATGCACTATGGTGTAAACTATATCTATATTCTAATATCCTGGCCGACCAAATGCATCGTAATGAACCAATATGTTTTCATATAGTTTGACCGTTATCTGTTTAATTTGAATGTTTCGACTCGAAAATCGTGTTTACATTGCAGGTCGCTACACATCAACTTATAAAGGTCAAATTATATTTTTGAATTGTGGTTCAATAAAACGCACTTGGGCGGTCAAAATATTAGAATATATAATACAGTTGTTTAATATATAACATGCTTTTATAATACAAACGATCAGGATGTGTGCCTTTATATAACATGCGTATATAATATGCTTTTATAATACAAACGATCAGGATGTGTGCCTTTATATAACATGCGTATATAACATGCTTTTATAATACAAACGATCAGGCTGTGTGCCTTTATATAACATGCTTTTATAATACAAACGATCAGGCTGTGTGCTTTTAAAACATTTTATATGCCATATGAATAAAACAATATACAACTTATACACTTTTTACCGTCGAGAGATTTTCGAAATATGGTATGTCTTCCAACATAACTTTACAGCGTCAATGCCTTTTTAAAAATATCGAGTTTCAACACGTCACCTTTATATGATTACGTAGTTACACCAGTGGTCTTCTTTGTAGTATAATTATATAATGAAGTATTTATATGTTCTGTCAATGTACGACTTGACACCAACTACGTAGGTTTATTTTACAGGTGGCGTCGTCAGGCATCCGTCCTCATTGTCGTCTTCGTTGTCGCCGTCGAATTCTTTTACGAAACCGATGCTAACGTCGTCGAGAGATTTAAACGCTCAGCCTCAGGTGAGACATTGAAACACTTGTTAAACGTTGCGTCAGTGTATTGGTATATAGATACCTCATCGGAATGTGTAGGTCAATGGCATCAATTTTATATATAGAACTATAATAACCATGAAATGATCAAATCAGAAGAAGCCTACACAAACTACAAAGAGGAACTTAACATAGCTACAACTGAAATGACATAACCATGCAATATGCAAACAATTGCAGGTAATTTAAAAATGACAATAAGTCTCTCTTTGGTTATGTAGATAATAAACATATAGCTCGTTATAAAGTGGGACCATTGGACAATAACGTTGGAAACATTATAGCAGAAGGGTTTCAATTAGCAAAGGTCCTGAGTAGTATTTTAACAAGGGAGGAGCTCAAATTTGGATCGTTTCTCGGCAAAAGTCTTAAGAGTATTGGTCAAACATTACTCATTGATTACCGCTATATATATATTTAATACGTTTTATTTATCTAATCTACTACAAGGGAAAACCCAACTAGTCACGTTATCAAACAGATGTCATTCAGTCAGTTACGACGCAATTACAGCATAAACAGAGCAGACAGACCGCAGCCGTAATGAAAACAGGGAATCAATCAGAGTTGGACTCGGTAATAGCATAAACAGGACACACAGACAACATGTAAACAACAAGAAAAGAGTCATGTTATTATTGTCAAGACAGACAGACTCTTTCCACAAGCTAACAAACATTGTTTATTGTATAATCAAGAGAGGGTCATGTTTATGATCGAGGGCCAATGTATCCGATTAACATGTAAGCGAATATTGTTGAAATGACCACAATACACAGTTAGACTACAAAGTCACTGCACCCCAGTACACATATAGAATACACACCCAGTACACACATAGGATGCATAGTCACTGTTCCTCCAGTAGAGAGCTAGAATACATAGTCATGCACCCCCAGAAGTGAGCTAGAATACATAGTCACTACGCCACAGTACACACATAGAATACATAGTCACTGCACCTCCAGTACACAACTAGAATACATCCCCAGTACACACCTAGAATACATAGTCAATGCACCACCCAGTAGAGAGCTAGAATACATAGTCACTAAACCTCCAGTACACAGCTTGAATACATAGTCACTACACCCCAGTACACAGCTAGAATACATAGTTACTACAACCCAGTACACAGCTAGAATACATAGTCACTACACCCCAGTACACAGCTTGAATACATAGTCACTACACCCCAGTACACAGCTAGAAATCATAGACACTGCACCACCCAGTAGAGAGCTAGAATACATAGTCACTACACCCCCAGTACACAGCTAGAATACATAGTCACTGCACCACCCAGTAGAGAGCTAGAATACATAGTCACTACACCCCCAGTACACAGCTTGAATACATAGTCACTACACCCCAGTACACAGGTAGAATACGTAGTCACTGCACCCCAGTACACAGCTAGAATACATAGTCACTACACCCCAGTACACAGCTTGAATACATAGTCACTACACCCCAGTACACAGCTAGAATACATAGTCACTACACCCCAGTACACAGCTAGAATACATAGTCACTGCACCCCCAGTAGAGAGCTAGAATACGTAGTCACTACACCCCAGTACACACCTAGAATACATAGTCACTGCACCCCCAGTAGAGAGCTAGAATACATAGTCACTACACCCCAGTACACACCTAGAATACATAGTCACTGCATCACCCAGTAGAGATGTAGAATACATAGTCACTACACCCCAGTACACCCCTAGAATACATAGTCACTGCACCAGCCAGTAGAGAGCTAGAATACATAGTCACTACACCCCCAGTACACAGCTTGAATACATAGTCACTACACCCCAGTACACAGCTAGAATACGTAGTCACTGCACCCCAGTACACAGCTAGAATACATAGTCACTGCACCCCCAGCAGAGAGCTAGAATACATAGTCACTACACCCCAGTACACACCTAGAATACATAGTCACTGCATCACCCAGTAGAGAGCTAGAATACATAGTCACTGCACCCCAGTACACAGCTAGAATACATATTCACTGCATCACCCAGTAGAGAGCTAGAATACATAGTCACTACACCCCAGTACACACCTAGAATACATAGTCACTGCATCACCCAGTAGAGAGCTAGAATACATAGTCACTACACCCCAGTACACACCTAGAATACATAGTCACTGCACCCCAGTACACACCTAGAATACATAGTCACTACACCCCAGTACACACCTAGAATACATAGTCACTACACTCCAGTACACACCTAGAATACATAGTCACTGCATCACCCAGTAGAGAGCTAGAATATATAGTCACTACACCCCAGTACACACCTAGAATACATAGTCACTGCATCACCCAGTAGAGAGCTAGAATACATAGTCACTACACCCCAGTACACACCTAGAATACATAGTCACTGCACCACCCAGTAGAGAGCTAGACTACATAGTCACTACACCCCAGTACACAGCTATAATACATAGTCACTGCACCACCTAGTAGAGAGCTAGAATACATAGTCACTACACCCCCAGTACACACCTAGAATACATAGTCACTACACCCCCAGTACACAGCTAGAATACATAGTCACTGCACCACCAAGTAGAGAGCTAGAATACATAGTCACTGCACCTCCAGTACATAACTAGAATACACCCCCAGTACACACCTAGAATACATAGTCGCTGCACCACCCAGTAGAGAGCTAGAATACATAGTCACTACACCCCCAGTAGAGAGCTAGAATACATAGTCACTACACCCCAGTACACAGCTTGAATACATAGTCACTATACTCCCAGTACACAGCGGATATTAACTATACAATTAGTTCCTATACCTTCTGCAACTTTCGTTGTTGTAATGTGATGGCAACATCGCACATCATTATCACCTTTATTGCAGGTTGCGTTCCCTCGCCTGACGTCATATGCTGTAATGGAACAATGCACCCAAAGAGGGGAAACACAGTCTGCTGCGGCTCCGAAGCCTATGATCCTTCTTTTTACACGTGTTGCAATGGAACATTGGGCTTAGGCTCGACATGCTGCGGAAGCAAAGCCTATAATCCGTCTTTCTACCAGTGTTGCAATGGGACAGTGACCAGGGGTTTCGGTTCGGTATGCTGCGGGAACAAAGCCTATGATCCATCGTACTCCAAGTGTTGCAACGGAACAGTGGGCTTCGGTTCGGCGTGCTGCGGAAGCAAAACCTATGATCCGTCGAACTCCAAGTGTTGCAATGGGATAGTGACCATGGGCTTCAAATTGACATGCTGCGGAAACAAAGCCTTTAATCCGTCCTTCTCCCAATGTTGCAATGGGACAGTGGGCGATGGTTCGGCCTGCTGCGGCAACGAAGCCTATTATCCGTTCCGCTCCACGTGTTGCAGTGGAAAACTGCAGCCGAAGAAGTTCTTTGGCCCGTCCTGCTGAGACACCTAGTCTTATGATCCGGCTTGCTGTTGCGATGGGCAGCTGACTTTGATGAGCGATGATCTTGAAGCACCAAGTCCTACAACAACATCAACAACAACGACAACAACAACAACAACAGCTTTTTCTTGGTATGGGAAGAAACTGCTCAGATACGCCGAGATTCCGAGTTTCTCTATTTCACTTGTATAAGTCATAATGCGTGGCTTTTCAAATGCATTGAAATATATAGTTATATAGAAACACGAACAATGTATGATGTAGCCAACGACACTAATTGTTCCCTGCAATTGTGATTGAGATACGATTGAGATCTCGACGTTTGTAAGATAATGTTCTGAAGTAAATAATAAACAATTGTTATTGCATTCGTATACTTTTTGTTATATTCAATTGAACGTTGTCCTAGTTACTCTATAAAATTGTTTTGCTGGGATTTCTCTCGATCATATCCGGAAAACATACATGAGAGACTGACGGTTTTTCATTAAGGAGTCAGACCACAGTTGAAAATTGCATTGGTGGCCATGTTAACGTTTTGTTAGATTATAAGAAAACGTGACCACTAAAAATGCTGAAACGTTTTCACAGCAACTGCCATCATCTCATTGACATGCTGACCAAGTTTTATCAAAATCACATACCTCCAGCTCTTTTAAAACGCCCCGACGTGCGATGCCCATCAATTTTGACAAAAATAGCCTTGTATTCATGCGCCCACGTGGCCCATAGCAGAAAAATTCCCATAAATCCCTCCGCCTTTTAAACTCTCAAAAAAATGCACCATTTCACAGCCAATAGCTTCTACAAACAAACCTGTGAATATGCCTGCTCAATTGCACTTATGTCACATCGTATGAATTCTTTAAATTCACATATCGCAATTTAATACGCCCTACATTCGTGTGAAACAATAAACAGGAAGGTCAACTGTGGTCTTACCCCTTAAGTGTTGCTGTGTACAGCGTAGTCTCGCTTATCCGACTCTCGCTCGCCTTCGTGAACTCGCCGAGAAGAGAGTCTGGCTTCGAAGGTGTGGTTTCACTGTTACCGACTCCATTTTGTGTAGGCGTTTTCCGTGGAGTTCCAGCAGCCAATCAGCGTCATTATCGAGATTCTACACAATAAAATTATTTTGCTCGGTGCATGCATAATTTCCGTCACAATAAAAAGTACGGTTTGGATCCAGGCGATGAAGTTTGCGACAAACGGTGGCGCCACATCCCGGAGCCTGGAAAATCGAGACTATGTACTGTAGTATTCGCCAGGGCAGGACTTTATCCAGCATTGTGAACATTTCCAGTTTACCCGTAATCATTTTTAATTTACCAGTTATGCAAAACAAAAACTAGTTACACACGTATAATAATAACAATAATGAATTGGGAGTGGCCAAATAAATGACGATAATGACGCAGATTTTGAGTGATGCTTTTCTTGCAGGACAGTCACGTGTATTATTTGCATTAGTTGTTCGTGTTAATGACTACTAGTCCACACCGATTTGTACGTGTGTGCGTGCGTGCGTGCGTGCGTGCGTGCGTGCGTGTGAGAGAGCTATGATTATCCTAGGTGGTACATCTCAATATGGAGTAGACCCAGAAGCCACCAAGTGTAATGTCCCGTTGTGTTGACCAACTGGGGTGTACCTTGTAATATTAGAGCTGCAGACGAGATTGGAGTAAACCGATTCTGGAAACCATCTTGAAATACGTGAACGCTCACTTATGCGCCAGCTCAGTTTTGCTGTGGAACACCGGCCGCGGATTACGATGGATGCAAACATTTGAATCGCGATCAATAACGAAAAGATTCCAGTGACATACAAACTCAGACGGACTAGAATAATGGGTTTTCGTTTCTGCAGCCGTATGTCTCAATGGTCGCGACCCCGTTATGGGGAAAATTAAACAAATTATGGTCCCACAAAAATCCCGTTATTTGGAAAAAAACTCCCGTTATTTGAAAATACCCGTTAATTTAAAAACAAAAACCGTTACGTTTTTAAGGCCGCTGCAACAATATAACAACGGGTTCTTGGCTAAGGGCCTGCCCTTGGAGTTGCTGTGTACTGGGATATCCGCCTGGGGTTGCATTATGCAGAAATCAGTATAGAGATAAGACCACGATTATAGCGCCTACAAATACTCAGCTAAGTCGATTCCAGTTATTTATTTGCCAGGAAGTAACTGTATTCAGCCAACAACGTGTTTGAAATGTTGCCCTTTTGGCCGCGAGATGTTGCAGTGTGAAGTGGATTTGAAGACGCGGAGGTATTTTGGTGACATTTCTGAAACAGCGGGAGGCGTATTTATATTTGACAAAAATCTGCCAATATTGAGGGTAGTTTGCGAAATAATGAAAGAGCCAGAGGTACGTGATCTTGACGAACCTTGTTCAAAATATCGATGACATGATGACGGTGACTGCGAAGAACTTTTTGACCGTCCAGTTTTCTTATAATCAGACAAAACGTTAGCATGGCCACCTATGCAATAATGCACCGTGGTCTGCCCACTTTAGGAGCTATCCATATCCGTAGAGTACGTCGCGCTATATTTTGACGTTTTGATACTCTATCCCGTCGTAACCATTCGTAATTGTTTAGGTTTACTTGGCTATATTGGTTTTTATTCGGGCATCTACACTAACTAAAAATTGTAAAACCTGTTACGTACACGAGGGTTTTCTCGATGTTGCAACAACTGCTTTCAATACTATTTCCGTTCATCTAATGTAATGTAAATTTTGTGTCAAAAATACCGATATTTGCGTGTGTATGTGCATATGTGTGTATACGTGTGTGTACGCGTGTATACGCGTGTATATGCGTGTATGCTGTGTCCGCGTGTATGAGAGCATGCATGTACTGTTTTGGTGTTATAAATATATACAACCAAAATGGAAGACATTCGTTGCAGCCCTGTGTCATGAGAGTGAGTGAGTGAATGTATGAGTGAGTGAGTGTGTGGGTGGATGAGTGAATGAGTTAGTGAGTTGTGATTACTTATCATCTCGATAATCATAATTATGCTTACATGGTGTAACTTACTACAGTCGACTACAAGTGATGACATGGTTCAAACCAGCCGTATCAACGACGCATCCAGATTTAGAAATATAACATTTTATGGATTATTTAACCGAGCAGGATTACTGTTTGTCGTAAAAGGATAACACTGGACACGGATTTTAATCGCTGCAATAGTTTTTTTATTCACTTGTGACCTGTTCTTGAGGACGACACAGCAAATAATTATGATTAATGACTATTGTGACATAATATGAATAAGAATGTACTTATTGATGCCAAAAACTGACATACTAATCGCACACTTCCGAAATTACACCAAATGTTTTAATGCGGAACATATAGTGACAGTTCTGAAGAAAGCCGAAATGCGCTACTGAGAGTCGTCACCAGGTGGCTTATTAGTTAGGGGTCGTACCAATTCGTCAAAATGGTATTCTTTCAATTTCAATAATAGGTGCAATAAAATTGCATGTTTTAAACTATTCATCACAAATAACGCGTAACTACCAACTACGAACTATCAACAATGGTGACGTGTATTAATATCTCCCGAGACTAAACAGTTGTTTTAAATATTTTCAATACAAAAACGAGCAATAGTACGGATTTTACGAATCCATCGTCTATATACTACTGTACAAAAGTGTTCACAAAACTAAGTCTAATAAAGTCAAAAAAGCAGGCACATGTTATTACATAAACTATCTGACGCGTTCTCGCGACTGTATCACATTGATGGTACACAGTGTTCCTTAATTAAAATATAAGGGGCTAACATTTCGTCCAGACATCTATATAAAGAGCAGTATTTCTTTAAAATAGCGGTCACACATTGATGGTACACAGTGTTCCTTAATTAAAATATAAGGGGCTAACATTTCGTCCAGACATCTATATAAACAGCAGTATTTCTTTAAAATAGCGGTCACACATTTGTATATAGAAATATAATTGAATGTTGCTTTATAATAATAACACACGCCCTTACGAAATTGAATATAACTATATCGTATTACACACTCCTACATCATTAATACACAATCGTTTCTTGGTAATAAAGCAACTGTCATAGATTGTAGCATTTCATGTACAAAACGGTTTCCAAACCTGCACGAGGCTACACAGTCTGCTGCCATCTTAGATCAACAGGGACCTAGCGAAAGATACGGAAGAATACATCTCAGGAACAGCTCTCTAAAGGTGCTAACACAGAAAGGACACGACGCGTTGTAAACAACACACTTCAGTTCTGGGCTTGCAGTTTATGCAATGGGCCACCGTCGGATCCACTTAAAACTCCGTCATCAACTGATTTAGCCTACCGTAAATACAGTTCGTTGATGTTGTACTGTGTGAATAGTAAATTTAATAGAAATGCATACTTTTGTTCAAATCATCGAAAGATAATTATTCGTTATCTCGAGTAAGGTTCAAAACAGTGGATACCTAAAATGGTAAACACTGTGCGGGTCAGTGCCGATCATAGGCGTGACCTACAGCCTCTAAATAATCTCATGACCAAGGGTAAAATTCGTGAGTTTTCAGCGATTCTATTTTCACTTCAATTAATGTTTGACCAAACTTTACGTACTTTAGTAGTTTGTCTGACGATTTCACAAAACAACTACATACAAGCATTGCACAAACGAGCTTGCATGTTGCAGTGGATGCTAGGTAAGTTTGGTTATTCGCAAAATGAATTTGAAATGAGACTAGCGAAATCTAACCGAGGAGGGACCTTTAATGACAGACATGCTCTAGAGGTTTCGTTGGGTTCAGCTTCAAGACGAACTATTTATCGAACTCTTTATCAGGCGCTTTCTCGCTGTAGTCTCCCGGGTCGATGATCTCTGAGAGATCGTCGTCGATGAAGCGCCGCAGCTCGTCCCGACAGAAGGGCTTCGGCGGCTCCAGCTTGTAGTCCTGCAGGTGGCGCTCGGCGTACTGGCGCAGGAAGGCGACGGTGGAGCGGCGGCCTTGCTGCATTGGGCACGGGCACACAGGCATCATTAGGGCAATTCATCGAGCAGTCACGTGTGACAATAATCGTACACATTTATGTTAACATAAAAGTAGTGCGCGCCACATTTCCATGATAGAAATAATGCTCCTGTAATATATATATCATGGCAATAGTAATACAATATGATGAATGCGATAATAACATAACGATACGATTAATTGTAATAGTAATTGTGATAGTAATCGTAAAAGAAGCAGTAAGAAATAATGGCAAAATAGATCTTGTATAACAGAACATATGTCTGGTGAGCGCATACTCAGTCAATCGCACGCACGCACGCACGCACGCACGCACGCACGCACGCACGCACGCACGCACACTCTCTATCTTCTGTTATCAGAATACTCAAATAACGTAAACATTAGTTAACAATGTTAATGGCTTTACAAATTACCTCGATGAGGAAATCCCTGTCAGCCTGTTCTAAGTTGAAGTCCAATGTTCCAATGTATCGAGTGTTGATTCCAACAGTTCGCTCGATGTCTTCCTTCTGCATAAGAACAACAACGGACATGCAGGTGTTATCCATGATAACAACGCGATTTTTTTCAATTATTAACGTTTGAAATGTTGAAAGTCTGCATTATTTTTATTTCCCAATAGATTTAGTGCAATTCAGATTACCAAGGACACGTAAATGCGGATTTCAATTATGCTAGCTGGTTGCCTCCGCAGCTAACAACAGGAATACCACCGATAACAAACACATACTTCACCAAGTCTGGTGAATAAAGCTTATCAAGGTCCATAGGTAACATGGATGCATCATCCAGTTGTTGATGAATCAGCCCATCACTTCTTTATCTGTCGTCATTTCAGACTGTGTCTCCAAACAGTACGTTGATATGTGCGTGTTGATGTGTTAACCACTTGCCGTTGTACCAACAAATTCTATTAATTATTTTTTTTTATTTAATTAAATTCTCCTTGAGTTTTACCTTGACAAGTAGTCTCTGCGTGTTCGCCACCATTGTCTCCTTCAGCGAGAGCAGGAAGTCCTTCAGGTTGCCGATGTTCATGCTCTTGAACTCCGCCATGTAGCCGGCCTGCAAGTCGAGTCCTCGTTGGCCAAGGTAGGCGGCGATACGACCGTAGTCGAACTATGCGGACAGCCAGACATAACAACGGTATCAACATATTTGCTTTGAAATGTCTTTGACGACAAACCCTCATTTAGGGCAACGGCTGCCTTAATTGGCATATCTGCTGTTGTTTCATCTACTGCTACAATTGGTACAACAGTTGTTGGTACTGCTACAATTGCAACTGCTGTTGTTGGTACTTCTACCATGGTACTGCTGCTGTTACTACAACTACCACGGCGACAACGACAGTGTTGATGGTGATAATAATTTTACTATAATCCAGCAAATGTACGTATGTATGTATGTATTTATGTACGTATGTATGTATGTATGTATGTATGTATGTATGTATGTATGTATGTATGTATGTATGTATGTATGTATGTATGTATGTATGTATGTATTTATGTACGTATGTACGTATGTACGTATGTACGTATGTATGTATGTATGTATGTCTGTATGTATGTTATGCTACTCTTCCCAGGCTCTTTGTAAAACTTTCAGGGGTTCATCTATGACCCCAACGGACGTGTCGTGTTTTCGAAATTCACCTCACTATTACCCTTTCTACGAACAATCGAATTACCCTTTGTAGACATTATAACGCTACGCCAACAATTACGTACACTTTTTGACAACGTCATGCGTCTTTTCTTTCATTGTCCCAAGTTACGTAATACAAGAGCAAGGCGTCGCTAACGTTACTATAACTGCCAGTAGTACATCGCGATTTCGTGAGCTGGAAAGAAGCCACCAGAACACTGGCTGGCAGCACCAAGTATGATGGATATTTATGTGGCAAGTTGTCCCGTCCAGAGGATGGGCATTTTTGCTGGTATTAATAATTACGTCAATGTTAACAGTGTGCAATTCTACTACCACTGCTTCTAATGATTGTGATACGTTTATGTAAGTAACTGTTATGTTACCCTACATTGTGCATATGGGTTTCATTGAATACAATGTCATATTGTTATTATTATTCATTGAATACAATGTCATATTGTTATCATATTGTTATCATTGTTGTGAAGGTTAAGGGATCAGCGAGACGAGAATCCAACCGCAAATTGCACGCTTTTTGGATCAGTAACAACTTCTTAGATATTATAACGGTTGTCGCTGGAACAGTAACATAGTTCTAATTGGTACGACAGTGTAACGTTTGATCTCCTTGCGTGGACAACGTCACACGAGCAAGTTCAATTAATCGGGGTTTTCAAAAGCATATGGGAAGATTTCGCCAAGGATATATATATATATATATATATATATATATATATATATATATATATATATATATATATATATATATATATATATATATATATATATATATATATATATATATATATATATATATATATATATATATATATATATATATATATATATATAAAAATATATATATATATATATATATATATATATATAAAGACAACATATTTTTGAAGATATTTACATCAACTATCACACCAGTAAGTGGCCATCCATTAAAATACGACACGTTCGGGGGGGTTTAGGGTGTCCGGGCAAACATTACGGAGCGTCACATAGGGGTGGGGGGGGGGGTGTCGTTACGTTCGTTACTTAAAAGTTTTTTTGCTCGTCTAGCTGTCGATATCAAACTGATAACAATGATTATTATGCCACTTTTGGGATATATTTCAACTGATATATATTTCGAACTGAAAAGGAATGCGGACTCTACCATGCATCAGTGAAGTTTGTAAACTTGGTGAGAAATATATGTATGCATAATAGGTATGGGGTCTTTCTCAAAACGAACGTAGTTTTAGGGGGTGTACAGGCCAGCGCCACGTGACAAGGGATGGGTTCAAAAGTTAAAAACAAATAGCGTGACGTACTTTATGGATAGCCCCTAATGCATAGCAATATACACGTTTCCTCGCAATAATCTAACAGACAACCAGCCCGAAATAGTGATACTACTTGGACAAACAGCACGCTGTTGGGACATCTGCCAAGAATATACCTACTCAAGTTCCAAGCCCAACGGGGTTCACCCAGCATTTGCTGGATATAGTATAGATGCATGTCAAGCGAGCCTCTAGTTGCAAATGCCAAAGATGTACAAAACACGAGATTGCCAAAATAAACGATGACGATGCACCTGTCTACTAAATAACCTTTATAGTAAGCCCAATAAACCATGTTATAGCAGACTGTTTTTAGATTATTACGGTTATATTTGTGATGCAAGATGGCCGATCACCTATAATTACGCTTATTGTTCGTCTCCTCAACGGAAGTCTTTACATACTTCCACAAAGTTAAAACAATGTCCATATTTCACAATATCCTGTATAAAGGCAACGTCGTCTTACCCCTTCTCCTTTCTTGTCTTCTAGCTTCTCAAAAATGTCATCCGCTGAGATCTTCTCTCCGAAGAGAACCTTGAGATCTTCTTCTGGTATGTTCTCCTGTTAACACCACAATATCACAATCAATCCGTATTTATGCCGTGGTTATCTTAAAGTTCTTACGATGCCTAACATTATTGAACATTTGCTACTCGTACGCATACAAACTACGGTATGCACACAGACATACAATATTTCATCAATCAAACAGTGCATTAAGTCAGTCCCAGAAAAATCAGAAAATACATCACAATGGATCATATCCCATATTACAGCCAACTTTATGAAAGACAAGTTTTTAAAACACTCACGTGCAATACAAAATGTTAATATTTTCGCTAATTTTATTTTTTTAACAACAATTATTAAATAGTATCGGGTACTGTGAATTGAAACATCTTAATGGATTACATTTATTTGCTTACGTTCGACACACATGCGCCCACCCGCGCGTGCGCGCGTATGTGTGTGTGCGCGCGCATGCGTGTGCATGTGCGTTTGCAGTGCGTGTACGTTTGTACATTCTAAAAAATATATATCGAACCTTTGAAAATACGTCTTCCAAGTCCTTCTTTGTTATCTTTTCCTTTGTATCAAGTCCTTGTTTCTGAAGCGCCTGCAAGTAGAACACGGATATATATATATATATATATATATATATATATATATATATATATATATATATATATATATATATATATCGCACGATACCAATACGCTTGCTAACATCGGTAAAACAAACATTAAAAAGTCTCATAATTAATAGGCTAAACCTACGCCTATATAGTCAAGTTTCTGTCCCAAATGTCCAAGTAGAGCATCGTTTTAACGCTTAACCCACTTTTAGACAAGCCGAAAACGGGCCTGCATGGTACAATCCTTCGTTCTCTAGCCACCCTTCCCCATATAACATTTAGGTTATCGCCCCTGGACATAGCCCAACGTGAACAGCTCGTCGACCGACCTGAAGGAACCTGTCGGCCGCAGCCGCCAACTTCATGTGTTGGCCTGAGAGCTCGTCGCTGTTTTTGCATCTCTCTTTGTGGCTCCTGAAACATTCAGCCTCCAGAGGTAGCGAACTACGTCTAAATATTCGGCCCAAGTCGGTAGAATTTTACGTAGATCAATTACTTCGAGAAATCAGGTCAATGTACTCGAATGTCGCCATTATTAGGATTGATGTGTGGTGGCGCCTCCACGTTCATATAATGGCAGCCATGCCCAAAACCGACGTTCTGTTGGGAATAGTTATCTTAAGCCGCGTAAAAACTTTTTGGGAAGAAACAGTAAACGTTTAGTCGACTGTTTTTATTATCTGATATATTTCATTAACTTTGATTAAAGCTAGTTTTGCATTTATATAACAAAACGGTCAGAGTAACCATGACAACTGCATCTCACAGTTTTAGAACCGGCTAATATTTGATGGACGACACGTTTCGCGCCTGGCAAGAAACTCATTTTGTGGCGCCTACTTTGCAGCGTCGTTATATAAACGTATACGACAGTTCTGATTAGTTCGGATGAATACCATAATTACCTTAATTAAAATGCAACATCCAAGGCAAGCCGACGAACATTAATTGTTTATTGTACAATCAAGGGCTTATATGCAAAAAAAATGTCACCGTGTCGCAAAATATGAGTGAAAATAGCACAGCGAATTAAAACATATGGACAACAAGGATGCAACAACGTTTCTGAGTAACCACGTAGAGACCAACAAAGAAACTATCATTAAGTACATTCCGAAACTATGTCGACTGGATGTGCCTGGATCTATGCACGTGTATTTGAATCAGAGATGATGTTGAAATACCTGTAATTAATCCCTGAGCACAGAAACTAAAAGGGCGCGGAATGCGACCTGGCAACAGCTGTCGGAGCCCGCTCAACGTGTTCACACATCTGAAATGTATGTCGCCAGCCTCAGGTACACCTATCACATTTGGTGAGGCGCAGTACCACAGTGTTTACAACGTCGGACACTCGATGTAAATGGCCGGGGTTCCGTTTCGACGCTTGGCCAATTTTGTTCATTCCACTTTGCGTCAGTTCAGTAAGCTGATTGATGAGTACCTGGCTATAGGTAGTGATTGAACGAATACTGGCTGAAAGACAAACCGTGTTGGTGCTGGACAGAACAGGTCTGTCAGGGGTGAAATGTAAAGCGCTTTGAGCGATCCCAACGATTGAACACCATGCTGTAAAAAAAACTTACCTTTATCCTCAATTTCAACTGTAAGTTGTGAAACATAGGCAATACCGCTATTTTAATCGTAACATGTTAAGAATGAACGCTTACCAGTGTGTTCTGACACATAACTCTTGAGATCCGTTGCATCACCACCATTCGTAGCAGCTTAGCGTGGCATCGGTTGGAACTTTGAACTCTCAAATGAAAGGATCGGTACTGGAATGATCTTTCATATACATGAATATTTGACTATAGTCAGCTGAACGAACACCTTTCGTGCTGTAATTGAAGCGTGTTGGAAAGAAGTTAAACTGATGTTGGAGTGAACATGTCTGTTAGAGAGTGAAGTGCAGACCACATAAGGTAGCCAGAAACAACATACAACATACAGTGACACACAAACCTGCCTTTTTACTGTCTTAAGTACAGGGGAACAGCGTCTAGTGGGACATGTCTATACACAGGATCAGTCGTAGGAAAGACATATGTTGCCCTGTGGTGGCCGTCGAGGCTAATGATCAATGATAAAAAAAATATAGGCAGTCGTAGTTCCGAGCGAAGACTGGCGATACTCTCATTGTACGCTCCACTCAGCTGATGACGCGTGAAGTCATGCAATCCAATCCAATCTAGGGTTTCAGCGTACAATAAATGCACATTTCGTTGGCCTAATCATAGTCGACAACCGGGGGTCAGCTAGTCATGGAACAGCGCCTTCGGCGGGCAGTATGCAGGCCAGTTGATCAGATCCACGTATTTGCGCGCACCTAACCTTACCTTAAGTCTGTCCACTCCCTGGCGGAGCATACGCCATCAACGACTCCTTTCCACCGGACACTGTTTCTGGTTTGCGTTTCCAGTTCTTTCCATCTACATCCTGCTTTTGCCATATTTGCTTTCAACTTTCTAAGCCACGTGTTTGTCGGCCTTTTCCTGCTGTCGCGAGTGTTCGATGTGAGTGCCAGTCTTGCTGTGTTAGCTTCCCGAGAGTATAGCCTATCCAGCTCCTCTTCTCGAGTGTATAGCCTATCCAGCTCCACTTCCCGAGAGTACAGCCTATCCAGCTCCACTTCCCGAGTGTATAGCCTATCCAGCTCCACTTCCCGAGAGTACAGCCTATCCAGCTCCACTTCCCGAGTGTATAGCCTATCCAGCTCCACTTCCTGAGAGTATAGCCTATCCAGCTCCACTTCCCGAGTGTATAGCCTATCCAGCTCCACTTCCCGAGAGTATAGCCTATCCAGCTTCACTTCCTGTGAGTATAGCCTATCCAGTTTCACTTCCTGTGAGTATAGTCTATCCAGCTCCACTTCCTGTGAGTATAGCATATCCACCTTCACTTCCTGTGAGTATAGCATATCCAGCTTCACTTCCTGTGAGCATAGTCTATCCAGCTCCACTTCCTGTGAGTATAGCATATCCAGCTTCACTTCCTGTGAGTATAGCCTATCCAGCTCCACTTTCTCATTCTAATTCAATGTTAAATTAGATCTTCATTTGTTCTTTCCCATAGTGCTTCATTGCTCTTATTATCGGCCACCATATGCTTAGAATTCTCCTCAGACACGTATTTACGAATACTTTGATCTTAAGTAGCATGGTTTTTTACCTGCGCTAGCTTCAGTTAAAACTCGACGTCAAATAGTCCACATGCCTCCGGGGCATCAGCAGTCAACACTGCGTTTTACCATATGTTGGCGCACCACATGGAAAGCTGCTCGAAGGCGTCTTGTAGTCAGCATGTCCATGCTACAGTCGTAGAGCATACTTGTAAATACATCAATTCAGTACACGTGGATGTGTGCGCTCATGCGAATGACATCCAGGGGCGCTTTCAGTTGGCCAAACGAACTGCTCGATTTCTCATGATCAAAGGGCTTCGTTGACCATCGAATTTAGCAACAACGTACCGCGTAGGTATATTTTCCAATACTGTTCGTTATTTTCGGCTGACCGTTCACAAAAGGACGGTACTGAAATCTTCGATGATCGCACTATAAAGGTAAAGGTACGTTCTTATATAGCGCGGTATCCAGTCCGTAGGACCGCTCAAAGCGCTGTACACATCATCCCCTGGCAGACCTGTTCGTTCCAAGGCCATCTCAACTTCTTTGGGAAGTATTCGTCCAATACTATTGTCGTCGATTGTATGTACAACATTTACGCAGTCATCGGCGAAGTGCATCTAGCGGCAAGACATTTCATTTGTCTTATTCTTGCTTTTGGTTGAAGTTCAGTCAGTGCCCACTTCACATTGACACGCACACCCACTCGACATGCAATATACCTGGTTTAAGGCCGATTAGTGGAAAAGCCTGGCTGTCAACATTGGGGACTGTGTAACCCTCGTGGCTCCAAAGACCACGTCCATGATGGCCCCGTCTCGTTCAATGCGGACGTAAAAGAATCACCGAGGATGACATGCACCACGGCAAAGACCACACTCAGAAAGGTAGGCTTGGCGATAATGTTCTTTAAAAGGCGACCAAGTTGAATGAGGTCTGATAAAACAACGAGATTCTGGTCACCACAACGTATATATAGACTAGTAAGTTAACGGAATGCTCGATTGCTGAAAAAAGAAGAGGGAGATGGGATGAGGGAGGAGGGAAGAGGAAGGAGGGTAAAGGGAAGAGGGATGCGGAAGGAGGGTAAAGGGAAGAGGGAAGAGGAAGGAGGGCAATACCACACTGCTCTGAAACTTTCATATCAGCGCTTATTGTAACTCCTAAGTCCTTTTCTTTTACAGTAGTACCAAGAACAGTAGCTCCCATTTTATAGTTTACATTCAAGTTCCCATGTCCTGTATGTAGGCATTTACATTTCCCAAAATTGAACAGCATCTGCCATTTCTCAGACCATTTCATTAATCTGTCTAGATCGTTTTGTAAATGTTGTTTATCACCATCAGTATTAACCTTTCTAAACAGTTTTGTGTCGTCCGCAAATTTCAGTACGTTACTTGTTATACTCTCGTCCAAGTCATTGATATAAATTAAGAATAATATAGGTCCTAATACTGATCCTTGAGGTACCCCACTCAAAACCGATTTCCAATTTGAAACTTCGCCATCTACTACAACTCGTTGTCTTCTGTCAGTCAGCCATTGTTCTATCCAGTCAGTTATGCTATCCCCGATACCATGGGCTTTTAATTTAAGTAGCAATCTTTGATGTGGCACTTTGTCAAAAGCTTTCTGAAAATCTAAGTAGATAATATCTACTGGCGATCCCTCGTCTATCCACTTAGTGATTTCTTCCAAAAAACATAACACATTTGTTAAGCATGACCTCGCTTTAAGGAATCCATGTTGAGATGAATTTAATAATTTATGCTTAACGAGGAAGTCCACCATATGGTCTTTAATTAACCTTTCTAATAATTTACAAATCACTGACGTTAAACTCAGTGGTCTGTAATTCTCTGACTTATTTCTCGAACCCTTTTTAAATAATGGTATGATGTTTGCTTCTTTCCATTCAAACGGAACAACTCCCTCTTTTAATGACAAGTTGAATACTCTTGCAAGTGGTATACTGATTTGATCTACTGTTTCCATTAGTAATTTTGGAGGAATCCCATCCACTCCCGGTGATTTGTTATCCTTCATTGCCTTTATTTTCCTAGCTACCAATTCTGGAGTTACAACTAACGGTCCTAAATAGTCAGATTTAGCCCCCTTAAATTTAGCATCAGCAACTGGTAATGAACTAATATCTTCTTTTGTAAACACTGAACTGAAGTAACCATTTAGGTCTTCCGCCATTAAAAACCCCTGTGATATTATATTTCCAGCACTGTCTTCTAGAGGTCCAACCTTGTCTTGTACGTTTTGTTTACTCCTGACATATGCGTAAAAACTCTTGCTGTCAGTTTTTATGTTACATGCCAGTTTTTGCTCATAGCTTCTTTTAGATTGTCTGATTTCAGTTGTAGCTGCATTAAGTGCCTCTTTGTATTTTGCATAGTCTTCTTCCTTTCTGGTACGCCTATAAACCCTCCACATAGTTTGTTTTAGCATTATTTTTCTAATTGCCTCTTTTGACACTTGTTTCTTACTACACCGTTTTCCTTGTTTTCGGAAGGGAACACATTTATCAATGATACTCTCAATTTCATATTTTAGAATATTCCAACATTCAATTGCAGTCTTATTCATCAGCATGTTATTCCAATCTAGCTGTGCTAAGTATTTTCTCATATCTTTGTAGTTACCTTTGTGGAAGTTTCTCTTGTACGTTTTCTTATTTTTACTTTCTGATTTTACATTGATGTCAAAATGTATTTGATTATGGTCACTATTACCCAATGGTTCAAATATTTTTACATTGTCCACTAATTCTTTTTGTGATGACAAAACTATATCTAATACATTTTCTCCCCTGGTTGGTTCTAGTACGTGCTGAGTAAGAAAGCTATCCTGGATTAAACATAGAAATTGTTGATCCTCAATCCCTGTGCTCTCTAGAGAATTCCATTGTATGTGTCCATGGTTAAAATCTCCCATTATGATACATTCCCCTTTACTAACTTCCTTTATAGCGTTTTTTATTTTTGTGTTGTCCTCTTCGTTTATGTTTGGACTTCGGTAAACTAATCCAACAGTTAATTTTGAATTTCCTGAAACAATTTTGCACCAAACAGCTTCATCGCAATCTGCTTCCCTTTCTAGTTTCATTTCATAAGCCTGAATAGATTCTTTAACATATAAAATAACTCCCCCGCCCCTTCTTCCTATTCGATCTTTCCTAAACATTACGTATCCTGTCAGTCCTAATTCAGCATCTGTTATATCTATGTTGGCCCATGATTCAGTTATACCAATTATGTGAGGGTCAATATCTTCTACCATAATGTTTAATTCGTTTTTCTTATTTACTATGCTCCTTGCATTTAAACATACGCATCTATAACCTTTTTTTAACCTGCTTGAGACACCTCTAGGTAACCCCCCTGCACTTCTAGTTTAAAGAATGTTTACTTCCAAAAATATTTGTCATTGTACCCAAGTCGCTATCTACTGCTGCTGAAAGTTTGTCCGCGAATACTGCCGCCCCCTTTCCACTTAAATGAAGCCCATCCTTCATGTACATATCACCCCTCCCAACAAAACTTTCCCATAAATCCACAAATCCAACTTCCTCTTCCCTACACAGCCTCTGGACTAACATGTTAATTGCCATCCCCCGACAATTTCGATATTTATGACCCCTCCTGCCCATCACAGGTAAAATCCCTGACAGTATTACCTGCTCAACCCGCGTCTGTTTTAGTGTTCTGACCAACTGCCTATATTTCCTAACTATGGCAGTTGTACCCTCCCTCTCTACGTTATTTGTCCCTACATGTACTAAAACAGATCCACCCTTACCCGAGCCTACGATGTTTTTTACCCTCTCAGTTATCGCCTCTATTTTGGCTCCAGGCAAGCAGACCACCACATCATCTCCCTTGTTTAAGACTCTGTCGGTCTTCCTAACTATCGAATCCCCCACAAACACCCTCGCTCTCTTCCTCACCCCCTCTATCACTGCTGCAGAATAACTCTTCCTTTCGATCCCCTCCATCACATTCTGTCCTGACCCCTTCCCTTCCGTCTCCCCCACTCCCTTATCCTTCCCTCCTGTCTCCCCTACTCCCCTCTCCTTCACTCCGGTTGTTTTCCCTCCCGTCTCCCCCACTCCCTTCTCCTTCCCTCCTGTCTCCGCTACTCCCCTCTCCTTCACCCCGGTTGTCTTCCCTCCCGTCTCCCCCACTCCCTTCTCCTTCCCTCCTGTCTCCCCTACTCCCCTCTCCTTCACCCCGGTTGTCTTCCCTCCCGTTCCTTTCCTTCCCGTCTCCTTACGTCCTGTCTCCCTATGACCTGTCACCTTCCCTCCTCTCAGCTTCCTCCCAGGCTGAGGTGAGCTCTCCCTAGCATCTCTTGTGTCTTTCCCCACTTTATCGTCTACTGTTCCCTCACCGGAACTACTGGCACAACTCCCATGTTCCCTTCCCACCATTGCCACAACGAGCAGTCTCAGCTTTTCCAACTCCACCTCTATTTCCTTCATCCTTGCGCATCCCCTACACTCAAAATTAAAACTATCTGCCTGGACCTCAGCCCAGGACTTTTCGCACCCAGACTTGACGAAATCTACCCAGTTACTACAACTGCCACAAATTACGTGCCTTGTGGCCTTTAACTGTCGTTTGCACGGGGCCATCATACAATTTAGTTTTAATTAGTTTGCTACGTTAGCCTTGAATAAGGCTGTTTTTGTGATCAAATGAACACTTTATGCTAAAAATCCTGCCACCTAGCGAATACGGAGAACACTGTGTAACAAAACAACGAAGTGAGTGTGTACTAATTTACGCTAAAGTCCTGCTGTTAATTCCTTTTTACCGAAAACGTTGACTACCACTATGTCAGATATTACCTTATGTATGTAATTTAAGTAAATAAATCACTTTATCTTATATATATATATATTAGCTAATGTAAACGATAGCTCGATGCACGGGTTGAATGACTTGTAAACAAACTCCCTTTTATCACTCGTTGAGTTTGAATCCGGGAAAAAAATACTACCTCTGTTAACAACAACGGTTTCTTAATATATGTCTACAAGAAGTTGGTGAACAATATATGTATAATACTAATACTTATTCTAACCAATATTCACTGTTACTGACTATTCACTGTTATCTAATTTTTCGAATTGTAAACACCCCTATTAACGCTCGCTGAATTCCCTGACAGAATCCGAAACTAACTTACTCTAAAATACTCCCTCTGACTAATAATTAACAAAACCTGTTTCCTAATATATGTCTACAATACGTTTGTGTATAATATATATGCAATAGTAATACTTATTCTATTTGATATTCCACGTATTTCTGTAAATGATCTACACCAAATTCAAGTCGCTGCACCAAGTCCAAGTAGCCGGAAGTTTGAGGGAAATCGACGGCTTCATTTTCTTGGTATGTGTCTCTCTTGCGATGGTTCGTTGGTACGTTTCTTTTAGGCAGCCTCTTTTCGTTTTTCTACAAGGTTTCCAGCACCACACCTGCTTTGGTGTTTTTGCTGGCGGCATTATAGGAACATATAAAAATATATCCACCTTTTTTCAACATCGTTGACTTGATTTACTTTACATTTACTCTTTTAAGACTTCTTCGTTGATCATTCTTTCCATTTGATGTTTAGAATCTGTGCAAGCATCTGGTCTGGAAACTTGCTAGTTTCAGTTCAACTGTGTTTAGTTGTATGACATACGGGTGATGTTTACCTCGAGAGCTTTGTATCGGGGATGACCGGTTCGCCTTCGCCCGTCTCCACCCGCTCGTCCAACAACGTCTGGAAGACTTCTCTCTCGTGGTCCGCGTACTGCAAACAACGACATGGAGAATCCTATTCGTGTGGATAACCACCATGCAATCATAGCTATGCACTTGACATAAATAGTCAACCTTTGAGAAAGATAATATAAATAATAATGTAGTAAACAAAGGATGCTTCAAAATACTGAGTTTGTTTACAAACTTTTTGTATTGGAAATAAATCCATGCCGGTGTTCTTCTGTTGCCGTGCGCTAACTGGTGATGTTTGTGATTCCACATGATTAAGACTTATCATGTTGTGTAGGACTGAATGGTGATGTCGCAATGATTAATATTTGACTGCTGACTAAGTGTAATGCCAGAAAGGGTTCTTAAAATATAGTATTAAATTATTCATTTTCTAGCTTTCTATATGTTCATAACTGATTACGTATGTACAATGTCGATATTGCAATGACTTTCTTTTTGTATAGCTTGCCAACAGTATAGTTGTAGGTCGATTAAATGTCATCCAGTTGCCCTGGATTGAATTCAATGTCTTGCCCATCCTCTCTCAATGTTCATCTAACTGTAATTAAGTGATGTCCACCACTCTTTCAGCGCCACCTACCAGCAGGAATCCAATGGTTGTGGCGTTGTATTTTCCAAAGCGGTCATTGTCGTCGAGCAGTAGATGGGTTCGGGAAGACAGCGGCTGCATCCTCTTGAGGAACTCGTCTTCTGGCTTCATCGACAGCCACCAGCCTGCAGAATACATAGCAAACACCTGTAATATCGCTCGCACACCAATGGTTTCCTATTATATACACATATAAACCTGTAATATTGCTCACACGTCAATTGCATCCTACTGTGTACATAGTGAACACATGTAATATCGCTCACACGCCAATGACATCCTACTATACACATAGACACCTGCGTTATCGCTCATATAGAGAGAATATCTAGGCTATCGCTCATGGTGAGCCATGATATTGTATACACATTTAAACCTGTTCAACCACATGCGTGCAATGCATATAGTATTAAGTTATGTAGTAGAAAAACAAAATGCTGTAAAACCTTTCACTACTACACGTACCCGTGACTGATACAGGACGCACGTGGACAAGTTCGTTCCAATCGTTCCGCAAAAACGATTAGCGATAATAACTTATATAATATATACTAGTTCCGGTGCATTGTGGTATTTCACGTTCCGGAGCATTCTGGTATTTCACGTTCCAGTGCACTGTGGTATTTCACGTTCAGGTGCATTGTGGTATTTCACGTTCAGGTGCATTCTGATATTTCGTCTGTTGTAAATCGCACAAGCAGCTTTCGCATTTGTTACACACGAACGGCGTCAAATTAACCGTTACCGAAGGCAAGGATACCCCACTCTTAATTCATGTCCGAACTTTGTGCAGACCTGTCAAACATTGCGCGTCAGACTTGCTCAGGACATTAACTTAATGCCTCGAAAAAAGACCATATGTGGGAATAGTTAAAGTAATCATAATTCCACGTTGGTCTTAGTTGTGAATTGTCTTTCTGGGGGATGAATATTAATATCAATATTTTGCGGACTGGGTAAAGGTGATCGCATTTTGTAGGCTGTCTTAATACCGGGATGATCATTAGACTGTATTTATGTTCGCAGGAACACAACATCAACGCGAAAAATCGTTATCCTTATCGCACATATTTCTGCTTAGACTGACGACAATCTATATCATAGTCTCCCCGTGAAGCGATGACTTCACTCACCGTCGTAGCAGTGGACTGGATAATTGCACAAGAGTCCGCCGTCGACAAACAACTCCGTCTTCCCATTGCGTTTGTAGCTCACCGGTTTGAAATATACTGCAACAGTTACACACCAGACGTCGTCGTCGCGTTAACATGAAGTCGGCTCATTCCACCATTGGTAAACGATATGGTAACTATACATAGAAACCATGGATAGCGGAACTAGATCATTTCTAGGCAAAGTCAATCGCCCTACAATTTTTTTTCTATCTGGCTTTTACTGTAGTAGAGGCGAAGATCTCGTTCATCAAAAGCGTAAGTATTTTCATGAAACGTGAAACGTTACAAAAACGCCTTACACAGAGCAATAAACGCGTATTTCGTGTCTGTATGCATTCTTATATGTATATCACTAAAGTTACCTGACAATAACCATGTAAAAGTGTGAAATTATTACCTTTTTGTCAGAACGCATGTGCTTGTCAAGGTTTGTATATAACCGGATGTTGTTATGAGCGAGAAAAGCATGCGGGATTTCCATAGATCTATATAAGGTCCCGCTAAGAATTGCCGTCTGCTGGCCATAGAGTTACATCATTAATAATGCCCCTATAAACTATTAACTTACTAACGGGTGCTTTATTTATTTCTGTGCTGCTGGCCCATTCTGGCCTCATTCTACACGAAATCGCGTTTGATCATGTGACCCAAAGGCAACATCACGTGCACAGTATGGCGGCTAATTGTGAAATGTTTTCTATGTCACCGATAAAAGTACTCATAAGTAATTAGTTGGAGCACATTTCTTAAGTTTCTTGACGCCCAATTGTCGGTTGTATGTCACAGAATACACATGTGAAACGGTTAGTGCGTATCGGTTTTAAAACTTAAGTTATTAGTTCCGTAGCCATTTGGCTACGGAACTGCCAAATTGCCGAGTTAGCAAATGCCGCACGGGACTTTCGCCCCTGAGACGAAGAGCGGGGCGAACATTTTTGCCTAGATCATTTCCTTCTGGTCCCGGTAATATCGCTTACATGTTTCGTTCACCTACACCTTTGTCGTTCACTGCCGATTTGTTTCGAATCACACATAATACATTTACTTTAATAGAACATTTCCTAGTGTATATGTCACCCCAAAAGACACGATGAAAATATTTACAAATCAATCACTCGAGCAATATGTAGATTGGTGCACACAAGTAGTACCAAACGGTACGGCAGGTGGCGTTATAGGCAGTGTGTGTGTGTATGTGTGTGTGTGTGTGTGTGTGTGTGTGTGTGTGTGTGTGTGTGTATACAGGTTTTTTTTAAGGCCCTCCATGCCCGTGTGAAATTTTAAAGTGTGTATATATATATATATTATATATATATACATATATATATATATATATATATATATATATATATATATATATATATATATACAAAATATATATATATATTTCCAAAGTGTATAATTAGATATATGTATATATATATATATATATATATACATACATATATTTCCTCAGTGTATATATATATATATATATATATATATATATATATATATATATATATATATATATATATATATATATATATATATATATATACAGGGTTTTTGAAGGTTCAGCTCACACGGTCAGTGCAACATTTAGCACGGCCACGGGCAAACATATTTTTACTTTTATCAAGCGCATTACCGCGCTTATACATACACAACACAATATTTTTGTATTGACTTTAAAATTTCCCACGGGCATGGAGGGCCTTAAAAAACCCTGTATATACACACACACACACACACACACACACACACACACACACACACACACACACACACACACACACACACACACACACACACACACACACACACACACACACACACACACACACACACACACACACACACACACACACACACACACACACACACACACACACACACAGACACACACACACACACACACACACACACACACACACACACACACACACACACACACACACACACACACACACACACACACACACACACACATTGAAATTCCAACCCATCGAGCAATGTGTCTTATAATGGCCTAATATAATAATAATAAAATTATCACGAGCACTATGAATTCTCAAACAACTATCCATCAAGACATCCCGTATACACATCTAACCTATTATCATAAACAATTCACAATTCAATGGGACACATTACATCTACAAAGAAAATCGTAGGTCTAGATAAGAATCCAACCTGGTATTGCGGCTGACATGCGCACAGCTAGTCGGACGGGCATATCCGGTGTCGTCTTCGGATGACAATATTCCGCCATCATCTGATTGAGATTAGTCGTCACGATGCATAATTCATGTCCGAACTTTGTGTAGACCTGTTGAACATTGAGTGTCAATCTCGCTGAGGAAACGAATTCAATACAATGGAAAAATGGATATAAGAACACTTGTGGGATTAGTTAAAATGGTCTTAATTCGAAGGTGGTCTTGAATTGTGTTTCCGGGGAATGAATATTAATATAAATATTTTCCGGACTGGGTAAAAGTGATCGCATTTTTTAGGGTTTCTTAATACCGGGTTGACCATTAGATGGTATTTGTGTGAATTCTGAATTTGCATCTACACAGAACATTGATTTTTTTTAATAACTCGTACCTATGTTGTTATGTAAATGTTTACTATACTGGTCAGCATCAAGCTATTTTGTATTAGCAAGCCACATCAGTTGTACTTGATCGCGACTCGCTCTTAGCCTGTGCTCTTCCTCCTTGTTCCCTGCTGTTGAGGGGTGAGGGGCAGGTAAAGTATAGTCGAGCCACTCTTTTCTTAGACTGTCATATGAACCAACGGTTATATGTTATTGTCAACCGCATCAGTCAATTAAATCATTTGCTGGTGTTTACCTCATACACAGACCGAACTCGGCTGATTTAACAATCTTTATTCGGCAATTGTCGTATTCGAACTTTGATTTGCGAGATTTTTTTATTTGCTAATGCATAAATTACGTTTAATAATTTCAAATACATCATGGGATATCAGTGGACAGACTCCGCTGGTAACACGAGGGTGGGTACACACGACCATATATAATTAGCTTTCGTGAGAGATTCACAAGAAAGCTGTCTTTCGCCCGCCCGCCCGCCCGCCCGCCCGCCCGCCCGCCCGCCCGCCCGCCCGCCCGCCCGCCCGCCCGCCCGCCCGCCCGCCCGCCCGCCCGCCCGCCCGCCCGCCCGCCCGCCCGCCCGCCCGCCCGCCCGCCCGCCCGCCCGCCCGCCGCCGCCCGCCCGCCCGCCCGCCCGCCCGCCCGCCCGCCCGCCCGCCCGCCCGCCCGCCCGCCCGCCCGCCCGCCCGCCCGCCCGCCCGCCCGCCCGCCCGCCCGCCCGCCCGCCCGCCCGCCCGCCCGCCCGCCCGCCCGCCCGCCCGCCCGCCCGCCCGCCCGCCCGCCCGCCCGCCCGCCCGCCCGCCCGCCCGCCCGCCCGCCCGCCCGCCCGCCCGCCCTGGTCTTTACCTCCTGGAAGGTGATGTCGGGGTTACCCGTGCGTTCCTTCATCTTCTCGCCAAACCAGTTGTACAAACGGTGTCCTGGGTTCCAGCCGTACGACTTGATCAGGTTCGGCACCAGGCTGATCAAACCGAACTTGTGATCTGTCGACGGAGGTTCACATGCTTAATAACGCATCAAAACGAAGTGTTTAAAAATCAGAGAAATACTCGGAAATACACATATCTGGATGACAGATGGATGGTTGGGTCCACAGATGTGTGCGTACGTGCGTGCGTGCGTGCGTGCGTGCGTGCGTGCGTGTGTAACCACGTCAACGTTATACCAAGTATCAACAAGCTTGTTTATACTCTCAGTCTGACACGTGATCTTGACGCATCTGATAAGTTCACATAATTTAACATCAACACATCATCTTGAGACATCGTCTTAATAGTATATGGTACACTGGGTCAATGCATATGTTGTTCGTTTTGGTTTTTAATATCAATAAAAGTAAGTTATTTGTTCTCTTATAACATAATATAGTATGTTAATTTATTAAATTAGTATATGACACGGTCCGAATTAGGACTTTTGTAACGCTGTGAAACATTCGTGCAACTGTCGTTACACCGAGGAGTCATATCGCGACGATACGTTGTACTAGGACTGCACCACGTGTTAACACTTGTTAATACTCGGCCACTACTGACACTGACGCTAACTTACCGGCCATGATGTCCCGGATGTCGGCGGCGAAGAACTTCTCGAGCTGGTAGGAGTCGTAGCCGACAGCGACCAGTGCGGCGGTCATGGCCCCCGCGCTCGTGCCGGCGATCCGCTTCACCCGACGCCATATGCCCGCTTCCTCGAGAACCTGAGGGGACAGCAACGGAACCCGGTGAACATACACAACTACAACTAGGAGTGATGACAATGACGATAATGACACACACACTCGCAACCAGACGCACGCACGCACGCACGCACACACGCACACGCACGCACGCACAACACACACACACACACGCACGCACGCACGCACAACACACACACACACACACACACACACACACACACACACACACACACACACACACACACACACACACACACACACTCACATATCAACATGAAATACAGGGAAACGTGTCAAGAGACAACCAGGATGAACTGACGTCTACTACTGTCAGACGTACCAAGATACAACCAGAACCAACTGACATCTACTACATTTTTTATCAGACGTACCAAGATACACCCGGACCAACTGATGCCTACATGTGTCAGACGCACCAAGATACAACCAAGGCCAACTGACGTCTATTGGTGTCAGACGCACCAAGATACAACCAAGGCCAACTGACGTCTATTGGTGTCAGACGTACAAAGATACAGCCAAGGCCAACTGACGTCTATTGGTGTCAGACGTACAAATATACAACCAAGGCCAACTGACGTCTATTGGTGTCAGACGTACAAAGATACAACCAAGGCCAACTGACGTCTATTGGTGTCAGACGTACAAAGATACAACCAGGACCAAAAATAGAATTGACATATATTTGATAAGGGCGGGCTACACATAGATGAGAATATTGTTGGACTCTCGATAAGCCAATGGCTTTCTTGTCCACTTGCCATTTGGAACATGTTGTTTGGGGTGGCAACCTTGTTAAATCTTGTTAAAAACTGACATCTATTGGTGTCAGACGTACCAAAAACACAACCAGGACCAACTGACCTCTACTGGTGTCTGGCGTACCAAGATACAAAACTGACCAACTGGCGTCTATTGGTGTCAGACGTACCAAGATACAACATGAACTAACCGACATCTATATAGTTGGTGTCAGAGGTACCAAGATACACCCGGACTAAATGACGTATATATAATTGGCGTCAGAAGTACCAAGACACATCCGGACCAACTGGTGTTTACTGGTGTCATATTCACAACACTTCATCTACTGACAGAACCTGGTAAAAACTTGAAAATTGATATCCGCAGACGCCGATGACATAAGCTATTAGAAGGTCACTACCATAAATCAACAGTAAACAGCATAGTAACAAATTATATATATATATATATATATATATATATATATATATATATATATATATATATATATATATATATATATATATATATATATATGTTTATGGAAGTCCATATTACAGGACGGAAATAGGACGGAGATAAATGGTATATGTGCAGGCGCTGTGCTATATTTCTAGTCAACGAAGAAAATCCCCTCTTAGGTAGGTTCCTAAAATGTTATGTTTTGTAGTCAAAATGGCTCAATATAGTAATAAGACGGGTTAATGGACCATAGGGGTACTCCATACGGTAATGGCAAAATAGCCTAAACAATGTTTACACACCATAGGAGTCGGAACCTGGCGGAGAGGGTGCCCTCAATATATTTGGTGGGTATATGTTAAATATAACGGTGTCTCCTCTATATATGCTCACAGAAGCCAATTTCGGACCCTCCCCCAATATTCAACAGCTTGCGACGCCACTGCACGCTACTGCTTCCTATAGTGCGTCTTGTAATTCAAACAAATTTAAATGCTTTTCATTTGAGCGTTACTCTAACTGCAGTCGGTGTCTAGTTGTTGTGCTGTAAACACCATTCGTATAACCAGATTCTTTGTAATTCAAATGGTTTCGTCTGAATACAGTTCTTCGTTAAAACTATCAAAACCCCGTCGTGCGTGCAAGGGACCGCATGCATGGGAGAAACGTTGTAAAACCTATCGTACAATTATGAGAGAGGGCGTAAGAATACGTGAGTAGACACTTTTCCGCGGCAGAAAGGAAGTAGGTCAGCTGGTGACACAAATATGCCAACTTGAAAAACACGAGCTGTTAGCTGTTAACAGCTGCACTTAGGCCTTGAGACGAGACGCCTTCTAGACAAAGGTCAAAGTTTTATTACTCTCCACATCGTGAAATACTACAAAGCACAACACTTGTAGCGCTGGTGGTCCTAGCTACGTGCGTAAAAATATCGACACTCGATACAAACGATGATGATACAGATTTGGCAATTTTTTGGTTTATCGACCTGCTATTCAGTATTCGCCAAGATCTGTCATTCTACCTCTATAAAAATCTATGAATGTTGTTGTGTGCGCAGGAGAAGTGTCGCTGTTCTCAAACATGGCCATATCCCTATTCAAAAACAGTTTTGTCAGGGGCAAAACATCGGCGAAAGTTAGTACCGTATAAAAATAACCGTAGCTTCATTCGTCTACCATGAACGTAGAAATAAAATAAAGACCATTACATTTATAACCGGACACTCGTTTGTTTCTCTGAATGACTGCAATGTCAGCACACATTGCAATGTCAGCACACATTGCAATGTCAGCACACATTGCAATGTCAGCACACATTGTCCAAATATATATCAAGCCTGTTGAAGTGTCTCTCCAACTAGACATCAGTAGCATACATATTTGCACATGCATACATGCCTGCCTGCCTGCCTGCCTGCCTGCCTGCCTGCCTGCCTAGATACTACACTTGATTTTCCATTTGAAACTAATGTTTCAGGCGAGTCAAAATGTTACACTGTTCACAAAATGTTACACTGTTCACAAAATGTTACACTGTTCACAAAATGTTACACTTTTCACAAAATGTTACACTGTTCACAAAATTACGATTTTTTTTTAAATTTGAATTTGGTCTTGTCGCCTATCTGCAGTAGTGTTTTCGTCAAATCCTACAATTTTGTTTTCGAGAGATTCAAATTGGAAGACGCTGACGCTGCCCGGCATTCGTCGCACAAACCGATCGGATTCTGTATTCATACGCCGGGGATCCTTCCGTCGCTGACACGCGCATATGCTTCCAACCGTCCAAGTATCCAGTAACAGGACATATAGTTTATTTCTAGTGTTAGATAGCGCAGCAGAAATGTCGCAATCCGTACACGCGCCCTTTCCTCTGAATGTTCACTACTATTTTTCAAGGGTGCACAACATTATTGAGAGATGGTAGGCAACGTCTCAAAATAACTGGTACATTATTCATCTACCGTCAACCCGGAAGTAAAATAACGACCGGTCCCCCTCCACAGCGAGACTGCAGCGCCCAACGACCACCCCACTTCCGGTGGCCGCTTTCAGCCCACTGTTACGTTTCCCATAGGCGACCATGTTAACGTTTTGCACGATTATAAGAAAACGGGACCATCAAAAATTCTTAAACTTCTTTCCTGTCGTTGTCATCATCTCAATGACATGCTGGTCGAGTTATGTCAAAATTACCTGTTTCTTAACTCTTTTAAAATGACTGACCGTGCCATACCCGTCAATGTTTACCAAGTTCTACACAAATTACTACGCACACGTGCCTTGTGGCGAATAAAATGCCGAAAATCCTTCCGCCTATCGAAATCATCTAACAATCCACGGTTACACAGCTAACATGTTCTACCAGCAAACTTGCCAATGTGTCTACTCAAATACAGTCGTGTCAGATGATATATTTTGAAAATTACACATATCTAAAATTACTGTGCCCTACATTCGTCTGTAACACACCAGGAAGTCTAACTGCGGCATGACCCCTTCACGGGACATTGCCTACGTACAAACTACGCACGGCACTCCGGCAGAGACCTTCCAATCTACTTAACCTCCGGCGCGGGGTCAGACAGCGCGTAGGTATCCGCGGTTTACGGTCTCGAGAAGCGTTTACGACGCTCTGTTTACCGTCTCCCCGGTCGAGGTGAACATCACTCAAGCATACAACACTGATGGTGTGAGATAGACGACTCCAGATGTTGGCGTGCGCTAGTGACGACTGGAGCCAGGCTAACATTCAAATCATGTACTCCGTGCCTCGAACCGATACATCTTTTTTGAGTCTTATGCCATGCGGCAGGCGCTTGTATTCCATCTACAGTGGGCCGTGTGGTTATGATGATAACGATGATGATGATGATGACGATGATGATGATGACGATGATGATGATGACGATGATGATGATGATGATGATGACGATGATGATGATGACGATGATGATGATGACGATGATGATGGTGATTAATTTTCTTTGGTAATCATAAGATCGAATAAAAGTACAATAACGATACGATATATACGTGTGTGACATTATATGCATACATTATATGCATACATTTTCGTTTCGTTCTTTTAAATAAACTAAAAATCATATACTTATATAATAAAAATAGAAAAAAGACGATATTCCTCTAGGCACATGTCACAAGAAAAAGGTTAAGGACAGTGCAGTGACACATTGGGGGGGGGGGTCATGGCTCCCTTTGGCTTTGGGATATGAAATTCCCCTGAATAACCTGTTGCGCCACTGTACAGTGGCACGGCAAACTAATGAGTAAGTAAGATTTATCCCTTCTGTGACCATAAATACGCAATATATGTGGGGCTATATTTACGCTGACGAACATTATATGCACTAGTAAATTGCCACTGGTGACATTTATCCGCCTGGATAAAATGTACTAATCGACTTATGTTCAGTGTACAACTCGGGTCTCTTATATGTGGGGCCGTGAGTTTATGAAAGTAAATCCCCGAGAGATTTAGCAGTAACATTTTGGCGGGATCGGCAACTCCCCCTGGCGCGGAGACCGGGTAGAAGGGACAAAGTGGGTGGCGTTGTAGGGTTCAGCCTACAGTTACTTTTCCCGTTGATGGCCAACGTTAACGTTTTGCAGGATTATAAGAAAACGTGACCATCCAAAAGTCTAAAACTGTTTACCAGCCGCTATCATCGTCGCACTGACAATCTGGTCGAGTTTAGTCAAAATTCCATATTTCTCTTTTAAACTCTTTTAAAATGCCTGCTTGTGCAATGCCCATCAATGTTTACCAATCTGTGCAAGAATAACTATACACACGTGACTTGTGGCAAAAAAAAAAATACCGCCTATTAAAATCATCTAAAATGCACAGTTACACTGTCAACAGGTTGTACCAGCAAACTTGGCAAAGTGCCTGCTCAAATGCAGTTATGTCAGGTAATGACTTTTTTTACAGTTTCACATACCTAAAATTACTGCGCCCTACATTCGACTTATGCACTGGCGGTGGTCGTGTGGTACTTTCGGTCGAGGAGCCCGGGGGTTCGAATCCACCTGGTGCCGTTTCCAAACTCACCCCACTTTCCCTCTTCTACCTGGTGTCTATGCAAGGGGAAGTAAAATAACCCAGACGTGGGTAAATGTGTAACCCCTCGTGGACTCACTAATTGTAACATTACAACATCTTCAGCAAGTTGAAGATGGTAGTTTACTAGAAGATGAAGTACATCTTTCAGTCTCCTCTCCGAAAAACACACGTTTCTGACTTCCTGCCCACATGCAGCCCATATGCCTGGTTCTAGAGGTGTCGACAAGAAATTATTGATGTAGTGAGTGCATTCACCGCGACCCAGGATCAAACCCATACCTTCTGGGCGCAAGGTCATTCAGCCAGTTGATGACGTGTTGGCATGATCAAATATTGGCCGTACAGAAAACACCAACGTATGTTTTGTTATCATTATCATGTCATATATCTTTAAATACTACATGACATTATTAAAAGATTATTATCATTACATAAACAGGATTCGACAGTTGCCTGATTTGAATAGTAGAATGTAGCCCTGGCCTGGCTTAGGTAAGCTGGATCTAGCATTTGCTCGATTAAATGTGGCAATGGTTTCGAAATGTCGACACCTTCCGTATGTAACGTTGTTTATTATAACTACACCAACAAAGCGTTATATGATATGCCGACGTACATGATATATTGAGTTGCAACATCTATGTTGTAAACCACCGACTTAGGCGCGTTTCACCTGGACAGCCTCAAGACGATTTATTGGGTACCCGTGTCAGACGAAATAGATACCGGTGCAAAAACAGTTGTTGCTGCAATGTTCGGCGTCTTGTCGTGATGTGGCGCAACATAATGTACGTAAGATATGCGCCTGCGCACGCGCCCAGCCGGCAGCGTATATTTACGCGCCCGTTAGTCAAGAAGCAAGTAGGTGAACGCGATAGAAAAAGTTAGTATATGTAAAAGCAACCTCATAACGCAAAATCCTCCTGTCTTTCCGATCGTTACCGGGGTACAGACGGTCACCAATCATAAGCGACCACGTCACGCGCTTTTAAAGTATCTTTTTTTGCGCGTTGTTTCATGTCTTCCACCGACAACTGTCCAAGATCCTGCGGCAGTGTGCTCACGAAGGCTCGTCTGTTCCCCTGGCTACGATGATGAATCGTTCGTCGTTTTAATTGGGCCTTCTTCGACAGAAAGACACGGTGGTTATCAAACACTGTTATCGCCATATAGTCGATGAATCTCGCATTATTATTGTTTATATGCTGGCTCGTGTAGATAATTCGTTTCTTTGCGTCTAATATGACCCAAAGGTTACGTCAAAAGCAAATCATATATCTCCCGTCTACACAAACAAACTATGTATGTAACATTTGCAGGGCGCCGCCTGCATGCATGCTACAACGGGTTCTGAATTTGAACTAGGAAACTACATACACCACGTCACATATCATATGCGATTTGTGTGAAAAATTATGTTATCAATGTTGCATATCCTAGATACGTGATACAACAAGCAATGTAAATGATCACCGGACACGAAAAATACTGCGTTTTAATGACACCCAAACAGACCGGCGTAAAAATGTCAAATGTTGTTCCTCGGTAATGCGTGGAGACGTTTCTTAATTAACGGCAAGCGAAATACCATAATTTATATAATAACCACAGCCGCCGGAAGGTAACAGTACACCGAGTATATTACTCCATCCAGAACAACAACACATACATTTGCCAAAGAACGCCATAACTGTCGGACGGCGCAGCGGGACAGGTGACCCAAATAAAGAGCAAGAGCGTAAACTGCCTTGCACCACATGGGGCGCCGCTACGAATTCGCGCCGAGCGCCGCCGAGCGCCGCCCAGCTCGCTAAGCATCACCCCGAGGAATTTCCCACGAGGCGGAGGGTGTTCGATTCGAATCGATTCGAAGCCGGGCTGACACTTCTGGGCGACATAACGGGTCATGGTTGTTCACACACTAGCCTACTTATTAGTTGGGGTATATATATATATATATAACTTGTCAGGTTTTCGTGATAACTTCTATATTTAGCTATGCCGTTGGAGAGAACCATTAACGCAACCAGTTCGGTTGACACAACAACTCACAATCATTCCCATATGTCCTGTCGCTTCAGCCTGAGAAACGCCGATTCGGATATCCTACAGCGTACTGATGTAGGCTACGTGTAATGTGACATACTATCACATAGTATTACATAGTATCAAGCCTTTACGAACCAACACTGTGTGAGAACTGTTTGGGCAACCGACCATTATAATACAATTCAATGATATTGTATGAAAGGGTTCTTGCTAGTTTTCACGAATGTCGATATTGTATCTCCCCTTAATGTAGTGGACAAGCATAGAATGTGTAATTTTGTTATTTCTACATAGCCATACTAACAAAATAGCTAATGATATCAGTAAAACAAATGCAACCGTAAGACCTTCTTACCGCTACTACGTGTACATGTATTATTTATTCTCTACAGTTACTTTGGGGTATCAACCACAAACAGGAAAGCCCGGGGGGGTACTCCCTATACTGAGGTATACATGTATGTGCCGCGCAAATGAGAAATGCCATTTTGGCCATTTTTCTCTCTCTGTCCGAAGAAAAAAAATATATTGTTTCTCTTTGTGCCCCACTTAAACCTGACAATTCTCTCTTTCATCGAAGAGGAAATTTCCCAATGAAAACGTTCCGCCCGGGCTTACCTTACACTTATAGATATTAGATCAGTTGTTCAATAATTCTCTCTTGATGACCATAAATTTATTGATTTCTCTCTCTTTCTCCATGTGCTCCATGGGGCTCTGGCGGCACACCCCCACCGCTTTGGCAGTACCCCCCCCCCGGCAGGAAAGCCATACGAATTATACAGGGCGTCACTAAATGTGACAAACCGCGAAATGACCATCTCTACAGGGAGAGCAAGGTCACCTCAATTGTAGAAATGACCAAGATGAATACATTTAGATGGTATGGTCACGTGATAAGAAGAGAAGATGAATATGTTACAACTGAGCAGGAAGATGACCGAGAGAGACCGAGAGTTACGATGGCTCAACAACACCAGCAGCCACCTAGTGGACAAGAACACCAGCAGCCACCTAGTGGACAAGAACACCAGGCTCAAAGATGTATTCAGAACGGAACGCTACAAGAACCGCACAGAATGGAGGAAGTAAATTTCTTGCCACACTGACAGGAGTTCTATTGTGACACGACGTGAATTCCTAACTGAATCATGGTGAACAGTGAGCATCAAGCTCACCGAATTTTCAAACTCCAAAAAGGTTACGTTTCCTGCTCATCTCTCTATCTCCCTTTCTCTTTCCACTACATCCCTCGCCCTTTCTCACCCCTCTCCCTCTCTCATCCCTCTCCCTCTCTCTCTCTCATCCCTCTCCCTCTCTCATCCCTCTCCCACTCTCATCCCTCTCCCTCTCTCATCCTCTCCCTCTCTCATCCCTCTCCCTCTCTCGTCCCTCTCCCTCTCTCATCCCTCTCCCTCTCCCATCCCTCTCCCTCTCTCATCCCTCTCCCTTTCTCATCCCTCTCCCTCTCTACCTCTCTCATCCCTCTACCTCTCTCATCCCTCTACCTCTCTGCACGAACGATACGTGTTCCACAATACTCTGTACGCACATGCGCAGTAGTGATATCAACAGCCGATCTCCGAACAAAAGAATTAATGACAAACCTAATTTAATCGATGAAATGTACTGTTTACAGATGCACCAAAACTAAAACGTCATCGCGACACGATAGTCCCTCCCTCCCCCTCCCTCCCAGACCCGCCCACGCCCGCACGTGCGACCGCGCGTCCCCGATTCAGTGAGGTCACTAAAGCCGTGGAAGACAGACAACCGCTCACTCGTAGCAGGGCCCCACTGTCTCGTTAATAATTGGGTATGTCAAACTCAAACCCGGACCGAGAGTTCATCCCCCGGGCTAGCAACCAGGTGTTGGAACTATGTGCAGCCATGGCCCTATATCCGGGGCAAACGTCCGATCCCCTCGTTTCCCAACAGTTGCGCGCGATCACTCAAACGCGGAGGTAAGACCACGATTTGTTTTCGCACTGGTGGTCATGTAAACCGTGTTGAGTGTTTACCGAGAAACCACTCGGTCACACATGTGAAACTTTTACACATTTACTGTCACCATCTGGCTCGGAGCATGATCAAATGTGGTCAACCTAATACGTACGTGGCTACAGGAAGGCGACGGCCCAGATACCAGCAGATGATGACATCATTTATTTGGACAGTATGACGCTTCCGGATCAAAGCCAAACGGAAGTTCGGAGGCTGACAACGTCGTTAACCAAGCCAAAAGTTAATGTAAATATAGGATGTTGGAATGTGAGAACGTTATACTCTATAGGGAAATCAGCCCCGTTTGCAAGAGAAATGGACAAATATAAAATAGATGTCATGGGCATTAGTGAATGCAGATGGATAGGACAAGGAAAAGTCAAGATGAACACCGGAGAGAGCATAATTTTTTCAGGGAGAGAAGACAACATACACAGACACGGAGTAGCAATAATGATGATGAAGAAAGCAGAACAAGCATTGCTGGAATGGAAACCTATCAGTGATAGAATTATTTATGCTAGATTCTTCTCCATGTATGTAAAGTTATCGATCATACAAGTCTATGCACCAACAAATGAAGCCAGCGTCGAAGATAAAAACAATTTCTACGAACAGCTCTATACAGTTGTGGACAGTGTTCATAAGCATGACATACTCTTAGTAATGGGGGATTTAAATGCCAAAGTTGGAGAAGACAACGACGGATATGAAAACATAATAGGAAGTCATGGAGTAGGCGAAAGAAATGACAATGGAGAAAGACTTGTTGACTTCTGCGGACTCAATAACCTCGTGGTAACAGGTATCATTTTCCCACATAAACTTATACATAAACAGACATGGACATCTCCAGGAGGAAAGACAAACAACCAAATAGACCACGTGTTAGTGAGTAGGCAACACCGGACATCAGTAATGGACACTAGGGCCATGAGAGGCGCCGACATTGCGAGCGACCACCAATTAGTGAGATCAAAAATCAAGCTGAAACTAAAGAGAAAACAAAAGAACAAGGCAATCAGAAAGAATAATTAAGTTACAGCAACCAGTTATTAAAGCCCAATTCTCACTGAAGTTACGCAACAAATATGATATATTACAAGACTACGAAGAAACAGGCGACGAAAAAGTTGAGAAACAATGGCAAGACTTTGAGGATTCATACAAAGAAACAGCTCAAGAAGTACTGGGGTACAAAAAGAAAGGGCAAAAACCATGGATCAGTAAGGAATCGTGGGAGTTAGTAGGAGAGAGAAAACGACCGAAGAACAACATCGAGCAGACAAAGTCAGACAGGATTAAGCAGAATTACATGGATAAATATAGGTGTAAAGACAAAGAAGTGAAGAAGAGCATGAGACAAGACAAGAGGAAGTGGGTTGACCACCTTGCCATGGAAGCAGCACAAAATGGAAGAATGAAAGAAGTGTATGATATTACAAAAACCCTCAGTAATGACAAACGTAAGACAACAAATGCAGTGAAAGACAAAGGTGGAAACTTAATAATGAAAGGATTGGCCAGAAGGAAGCGATGGAAAGAACACTTTGAGGAAATCCTTAATAGACCTATACCTGATGACCCTGTAACAGATGTGGAGATAGATCCGATCATAAACGAAATCAGCACTGACCCAATAACAAAGGCAGAAATTAAAACAGCGCTAAGGATGATGAAAAACGGGAAAGCAGGGGGCAAGGACGAAATTACAGCAGAATTATTAAAAGCAGACATGAATACAACAGAAAAATGGCTTGTTAAAAGTATTCAGAACATTTTGGGAACAAGAGAAAGTGCCGAAAACGTGGAAGCAGGGACTGATAGTTAAAATACCGAAGAAAGGTGACCTGACAGAGTGCGGGAATTGGAGAGGAATTACTTTGACATCTGTTCCTAGTAAAGTATTCGGAAGAGTACTCATTGACAGAATAAGAGATGGAGTTAACAGCAAATTGAGATACGAACAAGCAGGTTTCAGAAGTGGAAGATGCACAGTAGAACATATATTTATTTTACGAAATATTATAGAACAGGTAGTGGAATGGCAGGCAACTCTATACATCACGTTTGTGGATTTTGAAAAAGCATTTGACTCAGTGCACCGAGAGAGTCTATGGAAAATTATGGAGAGCTATGGAATTCCATGCAAGATAATCCACATGGTACAGATGTTATACGAAGATAATGAATGTACAGTGTTAGACGAAGGTGAGGAATCTGAGTGGTTCAAGGTCAAAACTGGAGTTAAACAAGGAGATGTAATGTCTGGATTTATCTTCTTGACAGTAGTGGACTGGATAACGAGAAACACAACAGCGGGAAACAAAACAGGAATAAGATGGAACTTCACGTCAAAACTAGAGGACCTGGACTTTGCCGACGACATAGCACTCATGTCATCATGCTACACACACATGCAAACAAAGACAAGACAACTGAATCAATTTGCAGCAAGGACAGGACTAAGAATAAATAAAAAGAAAACTCAAATATTGAGGATAAACAGCAAATGCGAAAACAGAATACTAATCGATGATCAAGAGCTAAAGGAAGTGGACAAGTATAACTACCTTGGTGCGAACGTTAGTAAGCAAGGAGGAGGCGGCGGTGACATTGTTAACAGAATCTGTAAAGCGAGGGTATCCTTCATGAAACTAAAGCAGATATGGAGTTCAAATATATACACATTGAGATCGAAATTGAGGTTTTTTAACACACTTGTTAAACCAGTGTTGTTGTATGGAAGCGAAACATGGAAAATTATCGAAGGAGACAACAGAAAGTTAGATACATTTTTTTTCAAGTGTTTAAGACGAATCCTACAAATTCGATGGCCATACGTTGTATCAAATCAAGATATTCTGGCAAAAACAAAATTGAAAACAATCAGCACTGAGGTCAATGTAAAAAGATGGAAGTGGGTAGGACATATCCTACGAATGGAGAAAAACAGCAATTGTGAGACTGCATTGACCTGGACGCCTGAAGGTAAAAGAAAGGTTGGGCGACCAAAGACAACGTGGTGATCGACTATTGAGGGTGAAAGACGTATACTGGGGTGGAATAGCTGGAGCGAAGCCAGACGTGTAGCAGCTGACAGAACAAGATGGAGGAGATTCACTTCGGCCTTATGGGCCACTGGGCCCGAAGAGGATAGGTAAGGTAAGGTAATACGTACACGCCCGCACGTACACGCACACATATATGCACGCACGCACGCACGCACGCACGCACTTCACTGTCACGTCAATGCATTACGAAATATTACGAAAAGCGGTCATCGCCGAACGGCTGTAGGAAAACCATTACGACTCATACATGTAATTATTATATTTTGTTCCGCATGTGTATGGTGACAACTACGCGTCTCAACCAAAATACACACGCGTGCTAATTCCTTCCCGTAAGCCAGATGCTAGGCGAGTAGGCAAGTTGTGACCCATTTTAAGAAACAGCTGGGTTTGCCACCTGCGTGGGATTTTAACCCAGTGCCTTCTGCTCACGAGACTAGGACCAAACAATTGAGCTAGCGAGCCGTTTTATCCAAGCTAATTTGATTTGATGATAATTTCATTGGAAATATTCCTGACGACGAATTATACTTAACAGAACACCATTGGAACGACATAAACCTTGGTTAGATATGCTATCACATACGGCATATTGAAATATCACGACTGAACAAGATTTAACAAGATTGCTACCAAAGGCAACGAAATAAACCTTGGTTAGATATGCTATCACATACGGCATGTTGAAACATCTCGACTGAACCAGATTTAACAAGATTGCTACCAAAAGCAAAGAAATAAACCTTGGTTAGATATGCTATCACATACGGCATGTTGAAACATCACGACTGAACAAGATTTAACAAGATTGTTACCAAAAGCAACGAGTTGCAGATGACAAGTGGGCAAGGTAGCCATTGGCCTATCGATAGTCAACAATGTATAGTCCGTCCATCTGTCTGTCAATCTTATGTTTTAAGCAAAAGCCAGCGAACAGGCACTAAATGCGAATACACGTGCTGGATAGTAAACATATGCCTCTTTATGCACGGAAGCACAATCCGCCGAAACGGTAAAATGCCAAAAGCCACCAACAAACTGCCTGTACGAACTGATCCGTCAGCAACAGCTGGCAGCGTGGCTGCGTGGCTGTGAAGCAACACAATACCCAAAGTACCCGCAGGCAAATTACGCGGTTATCGTAACGTCGCCCTCGAGATAAGAAACGGTCAGCCAAAAATGCTTCGGCCGTTCGTGATGGCCGCTCTGACGGGTACTGTAGGAATGCCATTCATACATACCACGTCCAGATAAGATTACATTACGCCTAGGCCGGGTTCGGTGGACACGGGACTTAGCCGCGGCGTTTAGTAGTGTATAGGAACTAGTCAATACTGAATGTTATTTAAAGTTGTCTTAGCAATTAATTCAGCCAATCTTTCCAATGTGTAGTGTATGAATAGTTTAAGTAATGTGCGCAGTCGATTTAATAAAATATTTAATAAAAGATTTAATAAATCGCGATATCCAGTCCTTGGGACTGCTCAAAGTGCTTTACACTTCACCCCCCTGGCATACCTGTTCATTCCAACGCCATTTCGTCTTCTCTGTGAAGAATTCAGCCACGCTGCAATTACTGCGCGAAGACTATTCGTGCCGATACCCATCTTTGTCTGTATAGCCAGGTACTCGTGTATACAACTGAATGAACTATGGCAACATGGGTTGAAAGAAACTGTCATAGTTTCGAAATGGCAGCAAGAGGATTCGAACCAGGGTTCTCTCGATTGAGAGCCCCACGATCTAACCGATACACTACCGCGCCCCAATATATATGCCTATTACGACGCGGGTGATCCATTTCCGGTGCTTTGCCGTTGAGAGGTCAAATATCACTAGCATCGGAGGGTTTAGACGGAACATTCAACTTGATATCAATGCCACCTGTGTTGCGATAACGTCTCGCTAGATACAGCAACCACTTAGGATAAACTAGTGTCTCGTATGGACACGCGATTCTTGTTCATGAATGAAAGTCGGCGAGCACGCAGGTTTCTGATCAGTTGTAGAGAGTGCCCGTGTTATTGTAATGATGAAGCAGAACTGTATTAGTGAATGTAGGAAATGAAGTCACAGGAAAAAGTCACTGAAAAAAGTCGCGGGAAGTAAAGTCACAGAAAAAAGTCACAACTTTAAATATATGACTAGTTCTTTGCATTTATAATGTAAGTTGAAGTACTAAATACAAAAAATATATATATAATTGACACATGATTACAGTTCACAGAAGTGTTTGGCCGCTGAACTTTTTTGTTTCTGACTGTTTTGTCGTTGTTATTGTTGTTGTCGTTGATGTTGTTGTTGTGGTTGTTGTTGAGAAGCCACTTTCAAAGCTCACTCTGTTGTTTGCGGCTAAATCTCTATTTTCGTGAGTTTTTTCCTGTGATTTTATTGGCAAGCCAAACATTGCGCTTTAACATTGTTCAGAATTCATAAGACAGCTACTTCATTGTGGTGTATGTGGGTATAAAACCACCCATGACAGTATTCGCGGCTCACTGCTTGTACGCGGCCAGTCGATTAGCCAGTGTCCAATCTGGTGCTTTCGCAACCTTCTGGCGGTACAGTTAACCGGCACGGGAAAGCTATGACGCACTCTGCTCACTAGAGATGTAGGATTTGAGCCAGTCGATGTCTCCTCGCTGATATACAAAAAGAAACTGTGGGAGGGAACATACGCTAGTTGCCGCTTCCATTCCGTTCAAGGACGACCGATGATGATGATGATGATGATGATGACGACGATGAAAGAATAAAATATAGTCTTAATTGGTTTGTGGTCTTCATACGGTTCAACACTATTCACACTACTTAATAAACTGGTGAGAGTGGTCGCATTTTTTAGGTACTATCGGGGTAATCGTTAGACAGAAACTCCGTTGTATATATAGCTGCAAAGCTTTCATGTGTCAGTTGTATTGCGACCCTGATATCAGTGACCTAATGATGGAAACATATATACGCGGCAAACGTAGAAAAACTGTTCAGTCGGATCAGTTTAGCACAGCCGCTCGAGTGGTAACAAAAATAACTGTCAGAGTTGGTCTATCGATAAATAACAAGCTCAAACAATATCCACTGCTACTTTTGCAGGATACGATAATCACTAGGCACACAGAAACTGTTATGCTGTGTGCACTGCAATCTTTTGAGGCTTAAACAAGACAACCTGCCGACTATATCATTGCAATTACCAGTGTCGCGCAAAACGTCGTCCGTATAACTTGGTCATTTGTAGATCGTGCGCATGCGTTGAAACGGATTTTATTCCAATGTTGTGCAATCATTTTACTACGACAACTTTGAGGCTGCTGTTGTATCAGAATGGCACACGAGGAAACACTTTCTGAATTTCATAGAGAACTTTATTTCGGACATCGGAATCAGCGTCGTTGGTTGGGGGGGGGGGGTGGGGTTCTGTTACGGGGTCCATACACAAGGGGATCGCACAGATTCATTACAGCGGACGTAGGACATCATTTTCTCTCAGACTGGGTGTACATTTTAAACATTTTAAACATTAATATCCATAATGCTTACAACAGGCAACACTTCCGATGTGGCAACATTGTCGTTTATTGTTTGAAGCGGCAAAATGATGGCGAGCATTATAACTGCTGAATTTTTTTTAAACATTATTTGGCGCATAGTATGGGACGGCGCGACTGTTTCGTCGCTTAAAACTGTCATTTCTGGAGCGATAAATCTTAGTTTTGATGGGCTAATATCGCAGCAGCCAAACAAGGCGAACGAAGGCTTCACGTCACTTCGTGATCGTTGACACTGGCTGCTTCACCACAACGCGCCGGCCAACGAACCCACGTAAACGTTCGCGAAACCTCGAAATACCCAATATCGCTGCACCTGCGAAGAAATGCAGCAGCGTTGTAACGACATTCTGACAGTTAGCTGGACGGGTGGGTGGGGGGGGGGGGGTGGAGTGGGGGTGCACTGTCTTCAGCAGTGGGAAGTTCATTCCTCTTTGAGGAAGATAAAAATCTTAGTTATACACTTCACTGTAAAAATTATGTTTGGTTTTCGAGAAGTTTTTGTTTTTACTTAGAGTACACTAATATCAGGCGGATGGTTGAAGACGGACGGACGTGTGTGCGTGTGCGTGTGTGACTGTGTGTGTGCGTGCATGTGTGTTTTAATTCATCCCCACATATTTTCGAAAATATTTAGTATTGAAAGGCCACGATAGTATGGATTTATTTTTAACCAACCGATATGTTATCAATGCAAATAAAGTCAGTGTTGCAAGCTCCCGTAAAACAACAGTCGTCCAGTTAACCAAATAAATCATTATACATTCACTTAAACAATTATATTACTGGCGCACTAGTGATGTTACCCTAGCAAATATTTAGTAATATGTTTGACGTGATTCTAAGCGTAACACGATCAATCAGAAATATACTGTTCTGTTGCTGAGCACGATTTGGACGCAGTCAATGGCAACGAGTATTGCCAGCCCACGGGATTCCCGGGAATTTTAGGAACATCAATTCATGCCCAGGGCTGATCTTGTGGCGAGACTATCTTGCACCGGAGTCCGTGAACATTCCGGGAAGGAGTTCCAGCGCTCGGTCCTCCCAGTCTGTTGCCTATCGGGTTTTCTTCCAGACCAAAGCAATCGACGTATGTTCAAATCAGTACGGACGGGTTGCACATGTCGCCAAGGATTAGTCGAACCACGTATCACCGTGCTGGGGATTTCACTTACAAAACAACCTATCTTTTGTTCCACTGTGGCAGCACAGCAGTACGCTGTGGGTTTCGACACACAAGACGAAAACAGTAGGGTAACCAGGGGCAGCGCAACCCCCCCCTAAGAAAAACTTTTAAATTGTACACCATTCAACTATTTTAGCATGTCTTTAATATGCTCACATTATGGACATATATGTGTCACCAACTGGAAACTATTCTCAGTAAATAAACAAACTAGCTGAGTTGCATTTGAAAAATAGTAAGAGTACTAAAAAAGTCGTTATGTCCCTTCCCTGGGAAAACACGGTCCATGCCCCCTTCCCCGTGGTTTTCGCTCATATGAACGAACTATTTCCTTGCCCCACTTGCATGGGGACCGTTTTGCCCCACATACAAGGGGACCGTCTTGCCCCACATGCATGGGGACCGTCTTGCCCCACATACATGGGGACCGCCTTGCCCCACATGCATGGGGACCGTCTTGCCCCACATACATGGGGACCGTCTTGCCCCACAAGCATGGGACCGTCTTGCCCCACATGCATGGGGACCGTCTTGCCCCGCATGCATGGGGACTGTCTTGCCCCACATGCATGGGGACCATCTTGCCCCGCATGCATGGGGACCGTCTTGCCTCACATACATGGGGACCGCCTTGCCCCACATGCATGGGGACCGTCTTGCCCGCATACATGGGGACCGTCTTGCCCCACATGTATGGGGACCGTCTTGCCCCACATGCATGGGGACCGTCTTGCCCAACATGCATGGGGACCGTCTTGCCCCACATGCATGGGACCGTCTTAGCCCACAGACACAACGTGTATCTTAACACGATGTATACAAAACACAACATACTATTGCAGCAGCAGATCCAGGGGGTTTCAAGATCCCCCAAGCCTTGCAGTGGATCCAGGGGGTCTTAAGGGTCTCAAGACGCCCCAAGCCTTGCAGTGGATAGTGGATAGTGGATTTTTTAGCATTTCGATTTTCACTTCAGTTAATGCTTGAACAAGAATTAACTATTTTAATAGTTTGTCTGATGATTTCACAAAAACTACATACAAAAGTTGCAAAAATGAACTAGCATGTTACATTGGATACTAGGTAGGTTTGGTTTTTCGGAAAATTAATTTGAAATGAGACTAGCAAAAAAATGAATTCATTAAGCACCTTTAATTACGTCGTGTTGTTGAGCTTTCGGAAAATCGCATAGGCTGTATAATGATGAGAAAAAGGGGTATATGTTTGTGGATAGTTGTTATGGTTACCCACAACATCATGGAATAAGGACATTGCATGTATATTATGATAACATTAACACTATCTCAACTTCCCACTCAGTAGTGTCATACCAAAAAATTTAGATACAACTTGCATAGCACCAGATGTATTGGCATAGGACGTTAGAAATACGTGTCTGTCGGATGCGACACTTAGCGCCCTCGGCTCCTTCTATCTGATCTATGCCAAGGGATGTCAAGCATCCCACACGGGGTAAATGTGTAACGATTCGTGGACCAACATAGCTTGTTGTCTCTATCTGAAAAATATTATTATGTCAGATCGCCTTTCACTAAAGTACAACCCCCCACACACACGCACGCACACACACACACACGCACACACACACACACACACACACACACACACACACACACACACGCACGCACACACACACACGCACACACACACACACGCACAGGCACGCGCACGCACACGCACGCACGCACGCACGCGCACACACACGCACGCACGCACACACACACGCACGCACGCGCGCGCACACACACAGGCACACACACACGCACGCACGCGCGCGCGCACGCACGAGCATCACGCGCACAACGCACACCCCACGCCCACACCACGCGCACACGCGCACGCACCATGCACATGTATATATATATATATATATATATATATATATATATATATATATATATATATATATATATATATATATATATATATATATATATATATGGAGGAAGACCGACACTGAGATGGGAGGAGAGATTTGGCGGTAGTGGAGAATGAGGGCGAGGGATGGGGGGGGTGGTGGAGATGGCAATAAATGGGGTCAGTGATGAAGAAGAAAGGAAACAACACAATCGACGACCGGTGTCGGTGCCAGCCTCAGCATCAGCCTCAGCATCAGCCTTAGCCTTAGCCTTAGCCTCAGCCTCAGCCTCAGCCTCAGCCTCAGCCAGGACGTCAGGGATAACGAGGAGACAACAACACGTGTAAATGTCGGCTGTCCACGTCACTACTACGTTTATATACTAACAATTTAGCAATCTAACTATTCAAATGCACAAAATTAAAATATGCATCTCAAAGTCATCGACATTTGTTTCGTACAGCGTGAACGTAACATAGTCATGTGACCCAGTTTCGGCCTGCAATGTTTGGCACCTCACTTCGGTAGCGGAAGGTGAATGATTTTTCTCTGACTACGACGTCGTTTTTCATCCGCACGTTAACACTTGTTATGCACTTCCGGTGAAGTTCCTCGAGCATCGCAGATTCCAGGCCCGACACTTGGGGCGGGTTGACGCCGTCCGTCAGAAGGAGTGGCACTGAGACGCCGACCGTCAGACGGAGTGGCACTGAGACGCCGACCGTCAGACGGAGTGGCACTGAGACGCCGTCCGTCAGACGGAGTTGCATTGAGACGCCGTCCGTCAGACGGAGTAGCACTAAGACGCCGTCCCTCAGACGGAGTGGCACTGAGACACCGTCCGTCAGAACGAGTGGCACTGAGACGCTGTCCCTCAGACGGGTGGCACTGAGACACCGTCCGTCAGAAGGAGTGGCACTGAGATGCCGTACCTCAGACGGAGTGGCACTTAAACGCCGTCCCTCGGAAGGAGTGGCATTGAAACGCCGTTCGTCAGATGGAGTGGCACTGAGACGCCGTCCATCAGACACTGGGCGATAGACGGCGGTCGGCCCTCGACGTGTTGCGAAATACCTGTCGACACCGTCGGTCGAACCACAGCTTGAGAACAACATGTGTCCATGGCGCGCCAACACTGCAACTATGGAAGGAAACGGGGTGTGTGTGGGGGGGGGTGGGGGTGACAAGGGGAAGAGGGATAAGGTGAGGGTGGTACGGAAGGCATTAACCCAGTATTTTTTTTTACGCGTTCGTGGCACACGAAGGAAGTTTTGTTTTGTTGTTTCCAGAACTTGGCAGCATTATATTAACTGAATGTCTTATGTTGTGGTTGCTACAATTGTTTTGTGTTTCGAGGTCTCATTCAACTAGCCAGCCTTTTTCAGAACGTTATCGCCAAGCTGACCTTTCATATGCTGGCACAGAGGGTGGTCACTGCCAGGGTGCATGTGACCACCCTCAGTAGTTCTTTTACGTCCCATCAACGTGATCATCCGAGTCACGAGAGATACACAGTTCCCAATGTTGAGAGCCAGGTTGTTACACCAAACATACCCATGCCGGGTCTTGAACTCAGAACTCTGGCATGTAAAGCGGATGTGCTAACCACTGCACTACCGCGCTTCATTGTTATTATTATCTGCTATTGATTTTGAATCGGTAGTGCACAATTTAACTCGCCAGTATGACGTATTTGATGACTATGTGCTGGACAGACATCCCTTAATATCGAGTTGTTAGTTGGTAGAACGTGGATGCATAAGAGACGATATGGGCGTATAGACTGAGTCTTGTTTCTTAGGATCCCAATTGATGGGCGTTTCGACGTTGACCTAAGAAAAACCCACAATAGCATATAATGCAACATAAACTTGAAAAACGACCGGCGTACCGGGAAGCCGACAAAACAACAATGTGACCAATTTAACTTAAATAGCATGCGTAATTTACCCACAACGTTGAGCCGATTTTAACTACGGCTTCGCTAGACACATCAGCACTGTTCAATGTGGCGGTAATCGAGTAAAGCTATATCAATGTTAACGAGGCAGGCATACGAGTGATAATTAAGTCGACAGGTAATATCAATATAGTCCCATCTGCCCAAGGTTTACTGCATCCGGATGCGCTCAACTGATCCTGTTTTATTGTGATGTGTGCGCATTCTAGCAGCAGCTGCTTCTACGTCTTTGCCTAACGGGTACCACTGGGTCCTTAAGCCGGTCGTCTTGCAGCTGTTAGCCAAAGGCCTTTGCTTAAACTTTTGTCCGACTAACGTTGTCCGTCGGGCGTTTCGCCGGCGATAGTTCGTTGCACTCTCCGTTCAATTACAGAAAGTGCCAGCTCAAATGCTTGGCAATGAACGAACGTGAAATTATGGTTGTATTTCACGAGCGATGAAACAGCGACTAGGGTATCTATTTTCAATGTGAAGAAACCCATTCGTCATCGGTCGGTTGATCTAACGGAAGCGGACTTAGGAAAGGCAGGGAAGTGAGGAAGTGAGGGGCACGAACAGGAAGGCAAACGACGAGGGAGTAGGAATGGGTGGGATGCCATGCATCCGGGCACCTACGCACGTGTGGGCGAAAATATGAGGCAGAAGAGTTAGGCGCATAACGGAAACGCCCGTTTTACGGGATTTAACAAGATTTAACAAGATTTGCCATCCAAGCCAAAGGCCCAGATGGCAAGTGGACAAGGAAGCCATTGGCTTATCGAGAGTCCAACAATGTTCACCTACTTATAACCCGCCCTCCTGAGATATGTGTCAACCTTGTTTTTAAACATATTCATGCTGCTAGCAGTTACACAATCTGTAGACAATTTGTTCCATTCATTTATTGTCCTCTGTGCAAACGAGTGCTTCCTGATGTCCAATCTACATTGATCCTTTACTAATTTTACCTCATGTCCTCTAGTTCTGCTATCCTTCTTGAGTGAGAAAAACATATTTCTATCAATATTTTCATACCCATTCAATATCTTAAAAACTTCAATCTGATCTCCTCTTAACCTCCTTGTCTCTAGAGTTGTTAAACCACATTCTTTCAGGCGTTCTTCATAACTAAGGTCTCTAAGTTCTGGAATCATTTTAGTTGCTCTCCTTTGTACGGATTCAAGCGTATCTATATCCTTCTTACGATATCGTCTCCATGCTTGTATACAGTATTCTAAATGAGGTCTAACTATTGTTTTATAAAGAGGTATAATTAACTTTTTTCCCTTGTATGTTATGTTTCTTCTAATCAATCCAAGAATTCGATTACCCTTTGAAGCTGCAATACCACACTGCTCTGAAACTTTCATATCAGCGCTTATTGTAACTCCTAAGTCCTTTTCTTTTACAGTAGTACCCAGAACAGTATCTCCCATTTTATAGTTTACATTCAAGTTCCCATGTCCTGTATGTAGGCATTTACATTTCCCAAAATTGAACAGCATCTGCCATTTCTCAGACCATTTCACTAATCTGTCTAGATCGTTTTGTAAATGTTGTTTATCACCATCAGTATTAACCTTTCTAAACAGTTTTGTGTCATCCGCAAATTTCAGTACGTTACTTGTTATACTGTCGTCCAAGTCATTGATATAAATTAAGAATAATATAGGTCCTAATACTGATCCTTGAGGTACCCCACTCAAAACCGATTTCCAATTTGAAACTTCTCCATCTACTACAACTCGTTGTCTTCTGTCAGTCAGCCATTGTTCTATCCAGTCAGTTATGCTATCCCCGATACCATGGGCTTTTAATTTAAGTAGCAATCTTTGATGTGGCACTTTGTCAAAAGCTTTCTGAAAATCTAAGTAGATAATATCTATTGGCGATCCCACGTCTATCCACTTAGTGATTTCTTCCAAAAAACATAACATATTTGTTAAGCATGACCTCGCTTTAAGGAATCCATGTTGAGATGAATTTAATAATTTATGCTTAACGAGGAAGTCCACCATATGGTCTTTAATTAACCTTTCTAATAATTTACAAATCACTGACGTTAAACTCAGTGGTCTGTAATTCTCTGACTTATTTCTCGAACCCTTTTTAAATAATGGTATGATGTTTGCTTCGTTCCATTCAAACGGAACAACTCCCTCTTTTAATGACAAGTTGAATACTCTTGCAAGTGGTATACTGATTTGATCTACTGTTTCCATTAGTAATTTTGGAGGAATCCCATCCACTCCCGGTGATTTGTTATCCTTCATTGCCTTTATTTTCTTAGCTACCAATTCTGGAGTTACAACTAACGGTCCTAAATAGTCAGATTTAGCCCCCTGAAATTTAGCATCAGCAACTGGTAATGAACTAATATCTTCCTTGGTAAACACTGAACTGAAGTAACCATTTAGGTCTTCCGCCATTAAAAACCCCTGTGATATTATATTTCCAGCTCTGTCTTCTAGAGGTCCAATCTTGTCTTGTACGTTTTGTTTACTCCTGACATATGCATAAAAACTCTTGCTGTCATTTTTTATGTTACATGCCAGTTTTTGCTCATAGCTTCTTTTAGATTGTCTGATTTCAGTTGTAGCTGCATTAAGTGCCTCTTTGTATTTTGCATAGTCTTCTTCCTTTCTGGTACGCCTATAAACCCTCCACATAGTTTGTTTTAGCATTATTTTTCTAATTGCCTCTTTTAACAAGTGTTTCTTTCTACACCGTTTTCCTTGTTTTTGGAAGGGAACAAATTTATCGATGATACTCTCAATTTCATATTTTAGAATATTCCAACATTCAATTGCGGTCTTATTCATCAGCATGTTATTCCAATCTAGCTGTGCTAAGTATTTTCTCATATCTTTGTAGTTACCTTTGTGGAAGTTTCTCTTGTACGTTTTCTTATTTTTACTTTCTGATTTTACATTGATGTCAAAATGTATTTGATTATGGTCACTATTACCCAATGGTTCAAATATTTTTACATTGTCCACTAATTCTTTTTGTGATGACAAAACTATATCTAATACATTTTCTCCCCAGGTTGGTTCTAGTACGTGCTGAGTAAGAAAGCTATCCTGGATTAAACATAGAAATTGTTGATCCTCAATCCCTGTGCTCTCTAGAGAATTCCATTGTATGTGTCCATGGTTAAAATCTCCCATTATGATACATTCCCCTTTACTAACTTCCTTTATAGCGTTTTTTTATTTTTGTATTGTCCTCTTCGTTTACGTTTGGACTTCGGTAAACTAATCCAATAGTTAATTTTGAATTTCCTGAAACAATTTTGCACCAAACAGCTTCATCGCAATCTGCTTCCCTTTCTAGTTTTATTTCATAAGCCTGAATAGATTCTTTGACATATAAAATAACTCCCCCGCCCCTTCTTTCTATTCGATCTTTCCTAAACATTACGTATCCTGTCAGTCCTAATTCAGCATCTGTTATATCTATGTTGGCCCATGATTCAGTTATACCAATTATGTGAGGGTCAATGTATGAGACTGCGGCTTCAGTGGTTGTCTGTTATGGTTGTTTTTGTCCCAGCATGACTGGGTCACCATTTATACGTACATCGAAAGAAAAAGAGGGATGTCATAACCGAACAAACATGTAAAAAGATACACCATGCAAAACACAGCATCTAGAACGTATTTTTTTTAGGTAGATCCTTTTGTGAAATCCCGTACGATCACATGTAACACGTGAACAGCGTCAGATCGATGTTTCCCTGCACCGGACCAGCGCTGGCAGCACCCTACGCATAAACTATTTTACAGCGCGGAACTTCGCGGTGCCTCGACCGGCGCGCCACTCGACGTACGGCGGTATTTATGCGCCGACTGCCCGGATAAATTAATGAACTCGAACCGCGCTGACGACCTAATTAGGCCCTCAAACGCTACGCTGTGCAGATCTTCAGCCGATAAATCATACTCGGCCTCTAATAGAAGTCGTAATTACTGCTAATACGCCATTTACAGCGTCTGGCATGGTTTTGATACGGAACAATCGCAACGGGTACACCAAGGGTATCAGTGAAGGACAACTATACAATCAGTCCACACTTTTTAATGTCATTTGACCGTTATCTGTTTATGAATGTCGACATTGTCGTTCAGCATAGGCAGCCTGACAGGCGGACCAGAGCGGACGGGTCGATAAGGTTATATAGAGAGAGCACTCGGAGGTGCCGTGTAGCTACAGTCATTACAAAATGCGAACAATTAACAAAACAAATACATTTCCATACCATGGACACAATTAGGAGGAATACATCACTGAAATAAGAACAACATGGCTATCTTGGTCAGCACTGGTCCACCTGTTAGGCTGCCCCCGTTCATCCATACATTTTGTAAACATGCGATTCGACTCAAATCATTCACATTTAAAAAACAATTGTGGTTTGTTAAAACACAATTGGGCGGTCAAATTGTTAGCATAAATACAGTTTATACTACATAACATGGTAAAACGATTAACACTATCAGACAGTATACCTTTAAACAAGATATAAGAAATGGCAATACTGGATTAAAATGACACACATGTCTAATGGATTCGATAACTATTAATGGCATTCTGTTTTGTGCTATAATATTAGGCTTACCAGGAATGGGATGTGAGGCAAACATGTCACGCCGCGTGTATAACGCATCACGATAACACGAACGAACTCCGGAATAGGAATAAACTTTCGACACTTTGCAGATAAAACGAAACAAAACTCATGGCTTTGGGCCTATGCACCTCTAAGAGTTACTAAAACATAACTATTTTCAAATACAGCTGTAAATATGCCACAAATACTTGTAATCTGGCAATATTTGCTCGCAAAATAAAAATATACTTGTAAACACATAGTCCTATACCTGCCAATAGGATATAGCCATGCTGTTTACGTCTAAACACAAATTATGCGACATATTTTGGGCTTTGTTTGTTAGACTTATCCCGTTCTGACTTAGTAGCTCGCTTGATTGAGAGTTGGCATCATAACGGAAGTCTAGCTGCATCAATTTCCTGGAACGCTTATTGGCTGCGCTGGTCAACATGTCAGCCGTCGTGAAAATTTAGATTTAACCATAATCTCCCACTTTTGAAACAGATTCTAAGTAAATGTCAAGTTTTTTCTTGACTATTTTCGGTGCACATCCCTAAAACCATGAATTTTGTTTCGCTTTAACAAAATAAAGGCCCCTTACCCTAACGGCACCGACATTCCCCAGGGTGCGTCCTCGGACGGCCCCTTGAAACACGACGTTGTCGAAAGGAAACTTCTCGAAGTCAAACGGAACGAGTTCTTCGAGCTTCTCTCTCGGCGTCAATTCGACAACTTCCGGTTTCTGGTCCGATGGCGGCTGAGCGGAAGAAGTCGGTGGTTCCGCGGCGGAAGTCGGCGCCTCCGTCGGTTTCTCGACCACGGCGGCGGTGGCGACGACTTCGGCGGCGGAGGCTGCAGCGGCGACGGCAGGCTCCGTCGGCTTGGCGGCTGGTTCCGACGGTTTGTCGGCCGACTTTACTTCTTCTGGTTTCACTGCAGCGGACGGCTCGGTTTTGTCGGCCGATTTGTCGGCAGCAGGTTCCTCGATGGGGGACGTTGTCGGCGTGGTTTCGACCACAACTTCGGACATAGGAGCAATATCGGTTTCCTCCACCTTCGCCGGCTCTTCGGATTGGTCGACGACCACGCCCTGTTCGACAGCACTGGTTGACGGTTCAGATTTGTCGACGGCGCTAGTCGACGGTTCAGATTTGTCGACTGCGGCGCTGGTCGACTGTTCCAGTGGTACCTCGGTAGATTTGTCGACGGCACTAGTGGGTGGTTCCAGTGGAACGTCGGCTGGTTTGTCGGCGACGGCGCTGGTCGACGCTTCCGGTGGGACATCGGCGGTTTCGCCGGCAGGCGGAGTCGCCTTGGCAGCGTCCTTCCGCTGATCGACTGGTTGGCCGTCGATTTTCGACTGCACTGCCTGCACCTCGACGACTTCAGTGACGACAACGTCACCCGGCTTAACTCCAACCTTTACCGCCGCGTCGCCACTATCGACCGTCTCCGGCGGTTTCTCCGCAGCACTCTCTACTTCCGGTTTATCCACGGCACTCTCTACTTCCGGTTTATCCTGCTTCTCGTCCACCGTTGTGTCCGAAGCTTCTTTGGCCTCAACCCCGTTTTTGTTTTCCGCATTTGAGGTCTTTTCCCCCGCTGGGGCAGCCTCTCCCTCCTCGCCTATTACTGCCGTGGGCGCATCTGAATCCCCTGTCGCTGTCTTCTCGTCCTTCTTTTTCCGCCTCCCAATCCTGATCTTCCGCGGCACGGACACCTTCCCTCCCATGTCGAACAGCGGACGGGGAGCACTGACGCTGACTAAACCTCCGTCGTTCAGCGGCGGAGCGAGTGCATCCTTCCAGGCAACGCCAACACCGCGAGACTGAACCGGAGCGAGGCGGTCGAGGGGAGTGGCTCAGCGGCAACGCACCGACTACGTCCGACGACTGGGGCAGTACAGACAGGCTCCTATCCCCAGCTACGGACCTGCAGCCGCTCTTCGCGCAGCCGCGGTTGCGCATGCGCGACAGCCTCGCTGTGGATCGGCACCGCAATGCTCGGGTATTTCGGGGAGTGGCCGAATTCCAGCAATGTTTCCTCCTCTCCACGGGGCTGCCGTCCGCTACGACCTGGGAACACCGTGGCGGCCGTGGTGGTACACGCGGTAAATGTCAGGCCGGGAAACCGAGTTGCGGAGTAGCCGCAAGCTGGATCTGTAATTAGGTCTGCGAAACTTTTTTGATGGGCACTGTCCTAGTAGGAATACTTCCGTCTCGTTTCATCTTTTTGTTGGATCTTCTTAACTTTTGCGCAGAGACCCGCAGGGGAAACCACTGCTCGTTCTAAACTTTGTTTCATACTGGTAAAAAAAACACTCGTCGGCTTACAGTCAGCGTTACGACACGTCTCAGTGATAAACATAATGTCACAAAACTGAAATTCTCACATGTAAATATAAACTACCTTCACCATGTTCACGGCTCCGCTAAATACACGGGAAATGTGGCGCAAATGATTAAATATATCGTTTTTCAAATATATCTATAAATTACGATGGTAGACACTCTATATTTTACTTTCAACTGCCATTTAGGGGAGCCAGGGGGCTATTGTTACAATTTTCAGTTAAAGTCACTAATTCGTGTTAAGAAAATGTACCATACCATCGTTATTCCATATTGTAGTTAGACAGATATGTGAAATTTCCCAGGTGCGGTCGACTGTAACAACTAGCCCCGTGAGCGGGCAATTTGTTACATCATACGGGGCACGTTGGTACAACAAAGAAGGCGTGGACCGACCGTGGACAAAGCAAGTGTCGCTGGTGCGTGTTACTGTTGTTACATCAACTGAGTTATACACACTTATACATATTACCCACAGTGAGCATAACAATGTAGGAGTTCACAGCTTCATATCTTAAGCTTTTTATTTGTAGTTACCAAAGGGGACTTATTCCCCGGATTAGTACATAACAAACAATTGTTAATGGAATATACATTATTGAATGGAGTATGAAATAGTGAATAGATATGTATGCACGTGTGTGTGTGTGTGTGTGTGTGCGTGTGTGCGTGCGTGCGTGCGTGCGTGTGAGCGTGCGTGCGTGTGAGCGTGCGGCCTACATATTGCGGGCCCAGACCGGGCCTGGGCTGAGAAAAAAATTAAACACATCGGGCTTGGGCCGGGCTTGGGCCTAGTGTGAGCGAGCCGGGCCGGGCTTGGGCTGGGCCTGGACATAATAAAAATATTCACACAAAACCCAGATTATTAATTTTATTATTAATAAAAACTGATTATAAATTGAAATTCCGGTTAATGAATGCTTAAAATTATTTCTTTTAGTATTATATAGTTGCAAATTGAGACCTTGCATGGAATTATGAATGACACAAGTGCTTTATACATTGGAATGCAGTTTAACCTCTTTTTGAACAATGGGACTTCCTATGGTATAATTTTAATAATGTGCATTCTTTTAATAGAGACATTTCATATAAAAGATATGCATAGTCGCATGCCGATATCTTTGTATTGTAATTCTTTAAACATGTACTGGCTTTCCAAGACACTTTAACTGGAGTAGTGGCACTTGTTTCACTGGCTTCATCACAGTTAATGCGTGTTTCCCATCATTCTTCTTTAGCTCAAACTTAACTTCCTATCCCTTAATCCGTAATGTCTAGACTCTGTAAACCGCATATTTTTGGTATGAATGTACCGTTTTGCATATATCTAATGACCCCATACCAGGCCACTTAAGTTCACCTGGCTGGAAGCAGCCAGCCCCAAATATTTACTTTAGACATATTTACAGAGGCAATCAAGCCATGATTAACCATCAACTGAATCACCCTTTGACCAAACCAGTGGACATTCTATTGTCTAGGTCTTCCCTCCAAACACTGCTGGCCTGAATGACCAGCCAACTGGCCACTGTCCACTACCCAGTAGTGCCAGTACCCAGTACCCACCCCAGTTGGTAATTGGTATTTTTCAATTGCGTGAACTAGTGACTACTATTTAGTATCTACAATTTCCCCAGTACTGATTCATTCACACTTGTACTAATTCACGCATGTCTCAACCTGATCTGTCTCAGGCTAGTGACTGCAGACCTGCTGGAAATGCCACTGGGTGTCAGTGCCAGTGGGTGACATATAGTATAATAGCTAGTACTAGTTACTAGCTAGACACTACTAAACAACAACTGACATTAGTATTTCAGTAGTAAACATTATACAATGTTCATATATTATATTTTTTATTTATTAAAACAATAAGTCTGTTTTACAGTTTATTTGTTTTCGTATTTCTTATAAGATTATAGTTTTATTTTCTCTAAACTTAGCTTACCCGTCTTTGGCCCGCGGGTATGGGCCGGGTATGGGCCTGAAACTTGCGGGCCGGGCCGGGCCGGGCCGGGCCGGGTCTGGGCCAAACATTCACGGTCTGGGTCGGGCCTGGGCCTAAATTCTAGTTTGCGGGCCTTGGCCGGGCCGGGCTTGAAAAACTGCTGCGGGCCTGGGCCGGGCCTGGACTCTAACTGCTAATTGCGGACCGGGCTTAGGCTCAAATTATAGGCCCGCGCAGGGCACTAGTGTGTGTGTGTGTGTGTGTGTGTGTGTGTGTGTGTGTGTGTGTGTGTGTGTGTGTGTGTGTGTGTGTGTGTGTGTGTGTGTGTGTGTGTGTGTGTGTGTGTGTGTGTGTGTGTGTGGGTGTGTGTGTGTGTGTGTGTGTGTGTGTGTGTGTGTGTGTGTGTGTGTGTGTGTGTGTGTGTGTGTGTGTGTGTGTGTGTGTGTGTGTGTGTGTGTGTGTGTGTGTGTGTGTGTGTGTGTGTGTGTGTGTGTGTGTGTGTGTGTGTGTGTGTGTGTGTGTGTGTGTGTGTGTGTGTGTGTGTGTGTGTGTGTGTGTGTGTGTGTGTGTGTGTGTGTGTGTGTGTGTGTGTGTGTGTGTGTGTGTGTGTGTGTGTGTGTGTGTGTGTGTGTGTGTGTGTGTGTGTGTGTGTGTGTGTGTGTGTGTGTGTGTGTGTGTGTGTGTGTGTGTGTGTGTGTGTGTGTGTGTGTGTGTGTGTGTGTGTGTGTGTGTGTGTGTGTGTGTGTGTGTGTGTGTGTGTGTGTGTGTGTGTGTGTGTGTGTGTGTGTGTGTGTGTGTGTGTGTGTGTGTGTGTGTGTGTGTGTGTGTGTGTGTGTGTGTGTGTGTGTGTGTGTGTGTGTGTGTGTGTGTGTGTGTGTGTGTGTGTGTGTGTGTGTGTGTGTGTGTGTGTGTGTGTGTGTGTGTGTGTGTGTGTGTGTGTGTGTGTGTGTGTGTGTGTGTGTGTGTGTGTGTGTGTGTGTGTGTGTGTGTGTGTGTGTGTGTGTGTGTGTGTGTGTGTGTGTGTGTGTGTGTGTGTGTGTGTGTGTGTGTGTGTGTGTGTGTGTGTGTGTGTGTGTGTGTGTGTGTGTGTGTGTGTGTGTGTGTGTGTGTGTGTGTGTGTGTGTGTGTGTGTGTGTGTGTGTGTGTGTGTGTGTGTGTGTGTGTGTGTGTGTGTGTGTGTGTGTGTGTGTGTGTGTGTGTGTGTGTGTGTGTGTGTGTGTGTGTGTGTGTGTGTGTGTGTGTGTGTGTGTGTGTGTGTGTGTGTGTGTGTGTGTGTGTGTGTGTGTGTGTGTGTGTGTGTGTGTGTGTGTGTGTGTGTGTGTGTGTGTGTGTGTGTGTGTGTGTGTGTGTGTGTGTGTGTGTGTGTGTGTGTGTGTGTGTGTGTGTGTGTGTGTGTGTGTGTGTGTGTGTGTGTGTGTGTGTGTGTGTGTGTGTGTGTGTGTGTGTGTGTGTGTGTGTGTGTGTGTGTGTGTGTGTGTGTGTGTGTGTGTGTGTGTGTGTGTGTGTGTGTGTGTGTGTGTGTGTGTGTGTGTGTGTGTGTGTGTGTGTGTGTGTGTGTGTGTGTGTGTGTGTGTGTGTGTGTGTGTGTGTGTGTGTGTGTGTGTGTGTGTGTGTGTGTGTGTGTGTGTGTGTGTGTGTGTGTGTGTGTGTGTGTGTGTGTGTAATGCGACTTTTACTTGATTGAATGACACACGTACCAACGCACACGCGCACGAACATCCACATTTCAAAGAATCGTGCAATGTTCATTAATTGCTCAAGTAAGGCATTGCCATAAAAAATAACAAGATTGAACAAGATTGCCATTCAAGGCAAAACACCCAGATGACACGTGGACAAGGAAGCCATTCATTAGCTTATCTAGAGCCCAAACTTTTTCATTTACGTGTAACCCACTCTTCTGAGATATGTGTTACTGTTATGTGACGCTGCTAGCATTTACAGTACGCTTCACAAGTGACATAAAGCGTTCACACGTCGTGGTTGAATAAATGTTATTCCTTCATTCAATGTCAGCACACAACTCGCTGGTTGAGCCGTCGGCACGAGCCGCCCGAACGTCGTTACAGTTGTAACAACTCGTCCCAATACAATTGTAGCAACTTGTTCCAATGCAATTGTAACAACTTGTCCCAATACAATTGTAACAACTTGTCCCAATACAATTGTAATAACTTGTCCCAATACAATTGTAACAACTTGTCCCAATACAATTGTAATAACTTGTCCCAATACAATTGTAACAACTTGTCCCAATACAATTGTAACAACTTGCCACAAGCACAATTTGGGCAGCTGAACGCACGTGGACGATAAAACAACTGAGTTTCAATTTAACTTCTACTTGGCATAACGCCTTATACCTTATAGTAGACATGTTTCAAGTTTCATTCACGAAACATAAACAGTGGCTGCGTAAGTTGATATTAAGTGGGCATACCAAAAACAGTTTTAGGTAGATATAAAATAATATCTCCACATCTCATTAATTTCGTCTTAACTCCCGATTAGTTACTGCTGGTGGACTTCCAACCAACTACTGTCGATGGTGACGTCTCTGTAACAACTTATCCCTGTATACGACTAGTCCTGGTCTCCCCTAATATATGGCGTTGTGCTGCAATATGCACTATAAATAGCATAGTTGCTCGTTCGGTCAAAGCTAGACAGTCTGGTATATCCAATGTCACAGTGGTTAATTGTTCTCTGTCATTGGTGACCTACACTGTCGTGATAGTTATAAAATGACATCTTCACGCTTCGTTCACCGATTATATTTCGTTTAGAGGTAGAAAGTATGATCGTTTCACACTAAAATCAAGTTAATATGTAGTATAAACTATATATATTCTAACATAGTGACCGCCCATGTGTATTTAATGACCCACAAGTTGTTAAAACGGAAAGGATGTGTGTTATGCATAACTGATGAACTACGAAAGGTTGATTGGGTGGTGATTGAGGTGGTTCGGACAAGTTGTTTTTTAGAGAGGAACACAATGCGGTAAAGAAGGCACGGAGGCTGCCGGTGGATGGAGAACGCAGCAGGAGACTGCAAAGGTTAAGAATGAGATACGTGGTGATGAGAGACACAGAGGTGACAGAGGTTGTGGAGGGGACGGCAAAGGTTAAGAATGAGATACGTGGTGAGGAGAGACACGGAGGTGACAGAGGTTGTGGAGGGGACGGCAAAGGTTAAGAATGAGATACGTGGTGAGGAGAGACACGGAGGTGACAGAGGTTGTGGAGGGGACGGCAAAGGTTAAGAATGAGATACGTGGTGAGGAGAGACACGGAGGTGACAGAGGTTGTGGAGGGGACGGCAAAGGTTAAGAATGAGATACGTGGTGAGGAGAGACACGGAGGTGACAGAGGTTGTGGAGGGGACGGCAAAGGTTAAGAATGAGAGAAGTGGTGAGGAGAGACACGGAGGTGACAGAGGATGTGGAGGGGACAGCAAAGGTTAAGAATGAGAAACGTGGTGAGGAGAGACACGGAGGTGACAGAGGATGTGGAGGGGACGGCAAAGATTAAAAATGAGAGAAGTGGTGAGGAGAGACACGGAGATGACAAAGGTTGTGGAGGGGACAGCAAAGGTTAAGAATGAGAAACGTGGTGAGGAGAGACACGGAGGTGACAGAGTTTGTGGAGGGGACAGCAAAGGTTAAGAATGAGAAACGTGGTGAGGAGAGACACGGAGGTGGCAGAGGTTGTGGAGGGGACGCAGTGGACACTCACTATAGGCCGAAAGAAGATGATGAAGTTGTTAAAATATAATTTGACCGTTATCTGTTTAATTTGAATGATTCGGTCCAAATATAATTAATATGCCCGTCACGTGATCCCGTGAACTCCTGACCCCGATAAACTTAGTCCACAGGTATTGGAAAATGTTGACAGTTGTTCACAAAAGGCAAGGTTGGTTTGCATAAACATATATAACGGCTACATTATTAAAAAACACATTTTGGTGGTCAATATCTTAGAATAGATGTAGTTTATAAGTTATTATATAGCATGATTTATGATGAAAACTATCAGACTTGGAAACTTTAATGTACAAAGATTAAAAGTTAACGTCGCTCCACTAATTGAAACTTATGCTCACACTTGATGAAAGGAAATTATTTATTATTGCTAGGCAATGCCATCACGTCAAATCAACACGGATACTTTATTAATACTTACAACCCGGGGGAACCATCAGTTTCGTTATGTTCCATTCACTTGACTCTTACGCTATACCATTGCCTAAGACGAATACGTGAAATGATAATTAAGCTGGAAATGTAAGGGATAAAAACAATTGCATAACACAAATATCAAAGCCATGTAGAACATCTCCACTGACGTGGACAAAATATAAAATCCAGCTGAATGCGCAGGGCTCGCTTCGGCGGCAAGATGTCAGCTCCTCGTGACAAGAAGTTCTTAGTCAATATCGCCCCACAATATTTGAGGACGATTCTGCGCACCGATTTTAAGTTTACGTTGATCCTTGTATATGGGACGTTCTGTGCCTATCCTGATCCATTATGACATTGTTTCTGATGCACAATAACTACTGCACAAGTGTAGCTGGTACAGCAATTGTAATATATGCATAGTGGACGCCGCTCAATAAAATCGCGGATAACACAACCAGCCGCTTAGTATAATTAAATTAGGCAAAGTCAATCGCCCTACCATTTTTTTTCTATCTGGCTGTTGCTGTTGTACGGCGAAGATCTCGCTCGGCAAAAACGTAAGTATTTTCACGAAACGTGAAACCTTACAAAAACGCCATAAACAAAGCAATAAACATGTCTTTCGTGTCTGTATGCATTCTTATATGTATATCACTAAAGTTACCTGAAAATAACCAGGTAAAAGTGTGAAATTATTACCTTTTTGTCAGAACGCAAGTGCTTATCAAAATTTGTATATAACCGGATGTTGTTGTGAGCGAGATTACCAACCGGGATTCTCGTAGATCAATATAAGGTCACGCTAAGAATTGCCGTCTGCTGGCCATAGAGTCACATCATTAATCATCCCCCTATAAACTACTAACTTACTAACGGATGTTTTATTTATGCCTGTGCTGCTGGCCCACTCTGGATTCATTCTACACGAAATCGCGTTTGACCATGTGACCCAAAGGCAACATCACGTGCACAGTATGGCGGCTATTTATGAAATATTTTCTGTGTGACCGATAAATGTACTCATAAATAATTATTTGGAGCACATTTCTTCTGTTTCTTGACGCCCAAGTGTCGGTTGTATGTCACGGAATACACGTGTGAAACGGTTAGTGCGTATAGGTTTTAAAACTTAAGTTATTAGTTCCGTAGCCATTTGGCTACGGAAAGCCCAAATTGGCGCTTACGATAATCACGGCGTGGAAGTCCGCCCCAAAGCTAAAGAATGGGGCGGACGAGTCTGCCTATAATTAAATATATTGGCTGGGACGGAATCATTCCACATTCCCGCTGTTATAAAGTGCGCCGATTACTAGAATCAGCCGCTTGACAGAATAAAACTGTTCTGACCCGAAGTGATTATGTTAAGCGGAGTCCACTACAGGGGGCATACTTGCGAAATATCTTAATTAAAACAAGTTTACGGTGGTCGTACGGGTATAATAATTATTAGAACACATTAATGCATATAACGACATAAGTTATCTGCAGGAGTTAGACCACAACTAGTGTTGACATTGGCATAAAATACAGGTGCAGCCTACCCGTACGGCTCCTGTGTGCGCAATCCCCTTCACCCCGCCGCCCTCGAAGGCGATGTTCTCGAAGGGAAATCCGTCCACACCGTACGACGCCAGCAGTGCCTCGACATCAGGCGCCCTCTGGCGAGTTGGACGCACACTGTGCAGCGTGGACTCTCCAGCTAGTCCACATATTGACCGATAGGGGGCGCGTGGTAACCACAGCCACAGCCATTGTGCGAGACGTGTTGCCTGGTTCATTTCGATATTGATCGCCCTTCGTTGTTATAACATGATTGTAACAATACTCTCTTGAGACGTTGTGTATAAACAGTTCGTAGCCTTACCAGGTGGCTTGCTCGCGCTAACGGAAACGTCCTCAAAGCCCCGACGTGCTGCGTTACTGTGCCCACGAAATAAACTTATGGTTAGCTGTGAATGCGTCATTTAATTACCCACACTGCACCTGGCTATACCTCGGTGAAGAGGTTTAAGGTGTACGTTTCGCCGACTGCTGCTGTATTAGGAAGTCCTGGTTGTTAATGAAATAATTATTCATGGTATTAATCTCTGGCTTGGTTATTTATCTACTCGTATGGAATCATGCTACACCTGTATAACACAAAACATTCAGCAGTAGGGCCTACGGCAGATTTGCACACTGCATTGTTTCATTTCTAACTGTTCTGGTCGTAGCAGTTTATTAAGTGTTCATAGTTAATTGCTAATTACACATGCACAAAGGACTGCTTCAAAAATCACTCCTAAAGAGTAAATTCGGCTGAGATATGAACGACCAGCCTAGTATTGGTCAATATATATTTGTGTTATACACAATCCGTTTGGGGGCGCCACGACATATATAATATGACCTTAATTGTTGTTTTTCTTCAAAATACATCGAGTTGCACTGCTACAGTCGACTCTAACCACGCTCCAGGGTAAAACCATGGATCCGTGACCGAATCATTGTGTTAATCCTTCAGTATATATACTATTAATTATACTAAAGCAAGGGTAAAACGTATACAAAATATAATTTGATCACAAGATTAGTATGTCCAGTGGCGTATTTAGGTGGCATGGTCCATGCCCCCACCCCCTATGGCTTAAACGTTTTTCTTTTCCGTATGTCAACTCCATTCAGCCACAAACCCATGGTCGTCACAGATGTACAAGGCACGGCTATCACCGGTTCGTCGCAATACCGGTTTCTGAAAATAAGATGAGTGGGGGAGAAAGCGCAGCTCCCACAGAGACGACAGCGCCGCCTACACCAACTGTAGACCTGCAGAGTCCGGAGAGAAGTTGGAATGATGCGACAGGCAACAGGCTCATCTCTCCGTCTTGGGTCTCCACAACTCCTCGCGAAACACCACCGCAAGAACGACCCCAGCGCACTCGTTGTATCCCTCGGCGTCTACATGACTACAAACTCAACTACAACTGTGCATAACACGTTTGCAAAGTCACTTGTTCCGGATTCACTGCTATTCGTTTAATCGTGATCGTAATCAGTACAACATTTGCTCATTCATAGTAAAGGGGGAGGGATGTAGTATTCGGGAATTTACGGTAATCGCGACCTATGAACCTGACCGACGTTCAGAGCACGGCTTGTATCCGTTTGTTCTGTTAATACAGCCTGCACAAGCAATACGTTCGTTGTGTCCATGTAAAGCTTTACAAATACCATCAACATGCCGTCGAATGTCATCGGACAAGCAAATCATTGCTTATTTGAGGAGTTGGCTAAGCCTCCAAAACTTGTTACGTATTAAGCATGTCTTTCCTGTTGTAATAAATGGTAACAAAATCAACTTTTTCACCCACCGATTGATGACTTGTAACTTTAAGTAAGTACAAATGTACACGCATTTGAGTTTATAGCAATATAGGCAACAGTTTTTTACATATTGGTATTGCTTTGAATATAGCAGCATGATCTGTGTTGATCCCTTACATAAATTGTACATAATTAGACTGGAATAATTGTATAGTATATTAGAACAGCAGCATCATAGAGGATTATGTAGAATATTGTCTGCAATATAACCTTACATTAAAACCTGCTCAAGCGACCACCTGTCATTGACAACCAGTCAACTCACCACCTGTATTAAAATTTTTATTTCAGATACAACGTGTATTAAGAGACCACTTTTCGAGCAATTCTTCCATGAATTATATTTCGATTACCACAGTGAACACTATCACCTGTTACCTTCATGCACGTGCTCAGACACACTGACTTAATTGAACGTGTAGTCCCTACTGAACTCTACCTGTCATCTGAGAGGTTGCACCCCTCCAACCTTCTCTCTTTACTGTATGCCACTTTTCTGTCAACACACGCACGCACCCACGCACGCACGCACGCACGCACACACACATATAGTTCTCGGGTTGTTTCTCACCATCGAGTATAATAAAATACCCTTCACGTGTTGCTGGAACATAAGACATGCAGATACACTACCGCACTTAGTTCCAGATCGGCCCAGTTCTCGACCTGACCTGCAGAGCTATTACTGGTTGCCTCAAACTAACGTGAATGGATGACCTCTATTTGCAATGCGAGGTTGCCCCACCATCGATTAGAAGCTGCAGGATGGATGATTGGTCAGTGCACCTGCAAACAAGACTTCACTTGTTGTCACTTGACTGTGAGTCCCTGTCAAAAGGAGACAGTGATATATGGTCAACCTGACAGTGTCTTGACCGCCTCAGCACTGGTGTTGGATGTTCAGAACCCTGAATGCAGATCTTAAAGCAAGGAAACAGCTCATAGACTATTATCTCCTACCAGTGGCGTATTTAAGATCTCGCAAAGGGGGAGACCAAAGGGGGAGGCCAAGGGGGAGACCAAGGGGGGGCAAGGGGGGAGGACCAAAGGGGAGGCCAAGGGGGGAGGACCAAAGGGGGAGGCCAAGAGGGGAGACCAAAGGGGAGGCCAAGGGGGAGGACCAAAGGGGAGGCCAAGGGGGGACCAAAGGGGAGGCCAAGGGGGGAGACCAAAGGGGGAGGCCAAGGGGTAAGCCTAGTCAGCCATGTTACCATGTAACGGTGCAACGGAAATTTTTTTAACAAATGTAAGCCGGGGGGGGCATGGCCCAAATGCCCCTCAAATATGCCAGTGTCACCTACCACAGCTTTGCAAAGCAGACAATTTGGCAGTGTTCAACCTTTGTGCCAGAGTATGACTTGTGTATTGCAGTGGCAGGGAAAGTGTAGTGATGCGAGAGAAGAAGAAGTTATAGAATTTCGTAAAGACTCACCTCTTCCAATTATTTCTACTGAGGAATGTGCAACAGTACAAGGACGGCAGCAGTTGATCCACGAGGGTCTCAAGACCCCCCATTCCATGGAGTGGGCGTTTTAGACCCCCTGTGTCTGTGACAAATATTACGGTAAAGGACAACGTATATAGGCCTACTTCGGAACTAGTGTCAATGTAAAGACTGGTCGAAGTATTAGCAGCCGGCTAATATTAACCCTTCTTATAAGTAGAACGACACGTGTGTCGTCTCGTCCCCCTTCCCCGGTTCTTAAGTAGAACAACATGACATGACATGAGTTTAACATCAGTTATATGTAAATTACTTGAAACATTAATTAAAGACCACATGGTGGAATTTCTCATAAAACATAAATTAATAAATACATCTCAACATGGATTCCTAAAAGCAAGGTCATGTCTAACGAATCTCTTATGTTTTTTAGAAGAAATTACAAAGTGGGTAGATCACGGGTCACCAGTGGATGTTGTCTACTTAGATTTTCAGAAAGCTTTCGATAAAGTGCCACATCAAAGATTGTTACTTAAACTAAAAGCCCATGGTATAGGCAATGATGTAATCAACTGGATAGAAAAGTGGCTTACACACAGAAGACAGAGAGTAATAGTAGATGGTAAAATTTCAAATTGGAAATCTGTTTTGAGTGGGGTACCACAGGGATCAGTGTTAGGCCCTATACTGTTTTTAATATATATAAATGATTTGGAGGATGACATATCTAGCAAAGTACTCAAATTTGCAGATGACACAAAAGTATTCAGAAAGGTTACTAATGATACAGATAAACAAAGTTTACAGGATGATCTAGAAAAATTAGTTAAATGGTCAGAAAAATGGCAAATGTTATTCAATTTTGGGAAGTGTAAATGTATACACATAGGACATAGAAATATGGATGAGGAATATAAAATGGGGGATGCTGTACTAGGTAGAACCACACAAGAAAAGGATTTAGGAGTAACATTTAATGCTGACATGAAAGTTTCAGAGCAATGTGGGATTGCTGCTTCGAAAGGAAATCAAATTCTATGCCTAATTAGGAGAACTATCACGTATAAGGAGAAACATCTAATTGTACCCCTGTACAAAGCAATAGTTAGACCACATTTGGAATATTGTATTCAAGCATGGAGGCCATATCGTAAAAAAGACATAGATAAGCTAGAAAGAATACAACGAAGAGCAACTAAGATGATTCCAGAATTAAGAGACCTTAGTTACGAAAGTCGATTATTACAATGTGGTTTGACAACACTAGAGACCAGGAGACTAAGAGGAGACCAAATAGAAGTGTTTAAAATAGTGAACGGTTATGAGGATGTTGATAGGAATATGTTCTTCAAACTTAAAGAAGGCAGTAGAACCAGAGGACACAAAGCAGCATTAGTGAAGGAACAGTGTAGGTTGGACATGAGAAAGTACTCTTTCTCACAGAGGGTGATAAATGAATGGAACAAACTGCCAAATGATTGTGTTAATGCTAGTAGTGTGAATATGTTTAAAAATAGAATTGACAGATATCTGATAAGGGCGGGCTACACATAGATGAGAAAATTGTTGGACTCTCGATAAGCCAATGGCTTCCTTGTCCACTTGCCATCTGGAACTTGTTGTTCGAGATGGCAATCTTGTTAAATCTTGTTAAATCTTGACTACTACTGGCTGAGACTCCCCTACCAACAAGCCTAGATCCGCCCCCAGAGGACGCATTTTATGAACTTAATGTTATACAATTATTACTTACGATTTTACAATAACTGCACGCACCTATGAACGAGCCAGTCCCGGATATAATTATGGTGTTTTACAAATTTTAAATCTGCTCCTGCATAAACTATGAGTTACTTGCCTAAAAGACTACCATATATTAGCATTGATGACTGCAGTTGGGATTTACTAAAAGTATTATCTGGGGTACCACATAAAAATGCTACATTATGTGCCCAAACTGTTTATGTAAATTATATTTGTAATATTTCATCATTACTAAATTAATTGTTTTCGCTGAGTGAAAGCAGCAGCAGCAGCAGCAGCAGCAGCAGCAGCAGCAGCAGCAGCAGCAGCAGCAGCAGCAGCAGCAGCAGCAGCAGCAGCAGCAGCAGCAGCAGCAGCAGCAGCAGCAGCAGTAACTGAATTCACTGCATATATGCAATAAACTAACTGAGAAAACATATATTATAAAATGCAGTCTTGGGTAAATTAATTTGTATTCGCATTTGATTTCGCACCATTGAGAATAATAAATAATTGAAAAGAGAACATAGCTAACCCAGTCCGCCTTTGGGCCTATTTCGTTGTCCCTATGCCACTGATAAAATTATGCCTATGAAGCCCGATGTTTCCAATCAACGTGTGTCACGAAAACTTCTGCGGCTTTGTGGACACACTGGTCGTTTTCGAAACGTTAACTATTAGCGAATTTAATATAACTGTGTGATTTAAGCCGGCGACAAAATGCCTGTTGATAAAGAATCGTACACGCGTATTTTTATTATGGGTGGGCGCAGCGGTGAAGGTTGCGGAAAAGACGATTATCGCGCCGTCTTTGAAAAGTTCGGAAACATCACCGACATTTTCATGGCGACGGATCGTCAGACACGCCGAGAAAATGGTTAGAGTCAAAATTACTGTATGTTGATAACTACTGATTAGTTAGGGCAGGAGCGATACGCCAGTATTTATGTGTATCGTGATACATACACATTACACAATATCATCATTGGCCAACGCAGAAATGCTATGCCTATGGCTATGCCAGCTACGTTACATACATACATACAAAAAATGGGTCCCGGATGGTTCGGCCCATGACGGGTTCGGCCCACGCCGACGGATGGTTCGGCCTAGTCGATTCGGCCCACGCAGACGGATGGTTCGGCCCATTTCACTGTCGCTATTGAAATCAGCGACGGTCGATTCGGCCCACTCTAGCTAAGCGGCGGAAATCTAAGAATAATTGTTTCGGCCCACGGCCTGAATCAGTAAGAAAGGCGGAGAGGGGGAAATTATGATTGTGCACAGAAACATATGTACACGCTAATATAATAATAATGATCTGGAACTATTTATAAAAATATAGCAATATAAATAAATTAAAAGAAAGTTGTTGACATAATAAAAAAATTAACCAAATTCAAGTAATTAATGTTTAATGGAAACGTCCACGAATAAACGTAATAACTAGTTGAGTTTGTATTGTAATATATAATGTATTGACTTCATTGTTTGTGTGAGCACATTTTATGTGATCAAGCCCTTTATGTGTTTAATCTGTCTGATGTTTCATCATCAACACTTGTTAACTGAAAGGTTTGAAAGCGTGATTTCATAGTTTGTGTGAGCACATTTTATACTTTTAATCTATCCGGTGTTTCATCAGCAAAACATGCTAACGTAAATGTTTGATAGCATCACTTCATTGTTTGTGTGAGCACGTTATATTTGATCAAGCCCTTTATTCAATTAATCGTCGTAAGTTAATTGAGCATATCACAAGTTGCAAAGAGGTGTCATTAACGTTTTCGGCTCTATTGTCCCACGTCAGTAGCTGATTTCTAAGAATAGTAGTTTCGGCCCATGACGTGATTCAGGGAAAAATACTTAATATGATTACGCACAGAAACATATTCACACGCTAATATAACAATATTATCTCATAAAATAACAGAATGCAGTCCAGCAACACAACGCCAGAAATATTTACAACGGATGGAATTTCTGTTATAACGTAACGTTAACGTAATAAATAAGTAATATTGGTTCTAAAACAATAATAATGTAGCGCATGGCGTTTCTTTAAAACACTGAAACAGTTGTAGCGTATAACATTTCGCAATTACAATACTCTATAAACAACAATTGACTCGAAAACAATAATTCAGTAGCGTACAACAAGTCAACAGCATTTCGCTAAGACATGCAAACAGTTGAAAATAGCGAAGAATTCGTTAGTCGTTTCGGCCCACGGCGCTCGCTGGCACCGGTTGCATACATGGATGGTTCGGCCCATGCCAGCGAAAACACTTCACGGTTCACCGGTCGCGCCGTTGGATGGCCGAACCCGTGATGGGCCGAAACATCCGACACCCCAAAAAATTATACATATCCTCTTCGGTCTTCAGGCAAAATCTGCCTATGTACAGCTCTTAGCTAGTCATAGTGTGGCTTTGTAGTCATATTTGACTGCCTGGTTTCGCCAGTGTTTGTCTAGTCGATTTTTAAGCGTATTTACTGATGCTTACGCAAACATACGGTAGACACAAACGAATCGCACTGGCTATTCGCAGAGGTGCTCTGCTAATTACGGCAAAAGTTATCCTTATTCGCAGAGCAGGATTCAACCAGTGACCGTGCACGAATTTCTTGGAGTCACGAGGACGATTACGTGGTATTTGTGTTGTTAAGCATGACCAATATTTTTCATTATTTTGATTAATTAAGCGTAACATGAACATTAATTAACATACAACCATACAACTGATACCATGATGTTTATTAATAATACACCTTTCCAATGATGTATAACATTTTGCAACAACTATATTATCTCAAAATGGTCCAGCAACGTTTTGTCAGGTAGTTCAATTGTCACCGGAAACAAACTGGCAAATAGTTATTATAATAGCATTTTTTACATAAAATACAGAAAAATAGACTGCAGACAGAACAGTCATTTATTGGCAATAACTCGCTTGAGGTACACTTTCCTTACATGGAGAAGACAAGAATACCTTAACTGTGTTGATGTATATATCTTTATAAATATTATTTGTCAAACAATATGAGTTTCATTAGTGGTTTGTCCCAACTGCAACACTTCAGCACAAAAAAGTTTTAATAACTTTTAAACTGAAGTTACAAATTAACATATTTTTGTATTCTCTTCCTTAGTGCACTGCAGCAGCCATTCCTGCTTCACACAGAAATCAAACACTTTACAAACATCCTTGTTTTTGTAGGAAATAACATATTTGATCTTAGTTAAATTTATGAAACTGATAATTTACCTCACAAGATCTCAGTTTCAATAAAATTTTCTACACAGTGAAAACATATGGTTAGGATGAAACCATGGAATATAACTTTTTTGTTTACATATCACCTGGGACAAACTTGAGCATTTCATCCAGCCCTCAGATTTACTGTATTTGGCAAGTTACGCATTCAGTATTTCTCCTGTGTACTACAAACAAAGTTTTATTCTGTCCAGTCAACAAATTAACTCTGACCCTATGAGCATATTCTATAATATTTCCAATATGTCATTACACATCAGAGAGATTTGGACATAACATTTTTAGAAGGAAATTTGTATTTTGTGTGAATAAGTCCATCCAACACCATGCATGTTTTGTATTGTACATGGTGTATACCTAGACTGATTATAGGATGGAGCAAAGTTTGTAATATATACAAACAACAATAGGGGGAAGTAAAAAGTTGTGCCAGTGTGTGGCAAAAATGTATATCCGACACCATGGAGCTGACCAAATGTTAATGTTTTGTTGTAGGCAATGTGTACATTACATATGAGAAGACGTCTGAGGCGGCTCTTGCCATAGAAGAGATGAATGGAAGGCCACTACCTAGCCACCCCAAACCACTCAAAGTATGTGCGTTCACATCTACATCATTGGTTTTTCACATCTAGGGCAGGAGCTTCCCCAAAATAGAGTCCCTCGGTTCCTGCCCCGTAACAATTTAAACGTTTCGATATATAGAAAGAATGAATTGCATCACTTTGTTAGTTGCTGTATTTTATAACACATTTTTGAAGTGATGGAATAATTAGATTTTTTTAATTGTAAAATGTAATTGAGTTTTTATGATGTGTAATTGACAAATGTCATTTAACCCACCTGTGGTGGTGTTAAGACTCCATCCTCAACTGATTTAGCCTATCGCAAATCCAGTTTGTCAAAATATGTAGTGTAAATAGTTATTGTAACATCCTCAGTCGATTCAATAAAAAAATGCCTATTTTGTTGAAATTATCGAAAGAATTTACTATAGTTAGATCTGGTATGGCTCAAAATCATGGATATCCAAAACGGTAAGCACTTTGCAGGATCAAAGCCGATCATGGTCGTGACTTCCTTCCTCTCGCCGATCACATGACAATGTTATGAAATTTCACCAAGGATGAAATTTATGAGTTTTTGGTGTTTCCATTTTCACATCAGTTAATGTCTGACTAATCATTAAGTAATTTAATACTTTGTCTGATGATTTCACAAAAACTACATACAAAAGTTGCACAAACGAGCTCGCATGTTGTAGTGGATACTTGGTAGGTTTGATTTTTTTACAAAATGAATTTGAAATGAGACTAGCAAGTTGAGGAGGAACCTCTAATAACCGTATTAATTACTGTTATTTATCAAATGTTAGACGTATTTTATGAGCGTTGTGTTGGGATGCCATCAGGTGCTGCTGGCGGCAGGGAAGGGGGAGAATGCGGTACACGGGCACAGGGAAGCAGAGAAACTGCTGCGACTGTTCATTATCGTACCCAACCACTTCAAGGATGATGACGTCAAGGACCACTTTAAGGTGAGAATTCTCTCCATGTAGGGGGCTGGACTTTACCCTGACATCTTGGATTGTGTGAGTGTATGTGCGTGTGTGCGTTAACAATTGAGTATCTGTGGAATGGAAGTATACAGAATGTTGAGGTAATCTTTGTCTTGTGAAAGTGTGTATCCACATATTATTTCATTGCTACGTAGAATGGTTTTTAAAGAGATATTTGTTAGCCTGTCGACATTTGTCTCACCTCATTACAGTGTATTCATGACCATTTAATTTCCTGTTTGCATGGTTTGGACCTTATTTTGTTACTCAACCAGCCGAATTGTTGGGCGATGCCTGGAATAAAAGGCATGTGCCTATGACTCCTTGCACTGCCCTGTCTAGTTTTTGTACTTGCAATGGCAATGACATCTTCACGCTCAAAAAATTGTGTACAACTGCCAGTTTCATGAAGCGTTCGGTGGACGTTTGACTTAGATTACGTAATAATGATGGTTCCTTTGACATAATTGCTCACCCCTGGGGAATTTTGAATATTTTTAATGTTCGAACCACCACCATGGCCCCCCAGGCTTGCCTACAGAATTTCAGCCCCATACATGCCTCACGTTGCCTCAGTTTATTCAGCTGTATGCATTATTACCTGGGAACGAATAGTCTTCATGCAGTAATTGTGGCGTGGCTGAATGCTTCCCAGAGTCAAGTTGGTGTTTGAATGAACAAGTCTGCCACTGTGCCACAGGGGTGAAGTGTAAACTGCTTTCAGTGGTTCCAAGGACTGGATATTGCACTTTATAAGAACTTACCTGGACAGGACACAACTTGAGGTTGTTCACGTGCAACTGATTAAGCCATGTGATTTATGGATCTCACAAAGTAACTTGCCTGACATGTGAAATCTAAACAAGGCCTGCAGAAATAATACTAGCTACCAAAGTCCCAGTGATGAATGTGCTATCTGCTAAACATAAAGGGACATGTGTAAATAGTAGTGTATTAAACAATTGTAACGATCTCTGTTGTTTGGTGTCGTTACTACTATTAGTTTAGTTGTCTGACAACTTTTCACCCTGATGAGTGTTGTGTTCTTCTTCGCTGCAGGAATTTGGTGACATCGAGTACGTGCGTGTGCTGACAGAGAAGGGGACAGGCAAATCAAAGGGTCTTGCGTTTGTCAAGTATTTCCGGGCTTACCATTCTGCGCTCGCTATGGAAATGTGTGACCCAAGTAAGTTTCTGTTCAGTCTTGTGAAACAGTATTGTATTATTGAGATACCCATATTTTAGGTTTATCACCATGACAGTAAGAATGGCATGACAGTGGCATGAACATTATACAGTTTCATTCATATAATAAATACTGCAATGTCAGTGATTAATGTATCTTTATGACAGTTATAATTATGTGATGATGATGGTGAAGATTTAATGCATTTTTGGGATACTGCTGGCTAAGTCTTGGAAACTTTCACTTGTGTGGTTTTTATTTTGTCTACACAGCTCTGATCTGGTCAAATCTGTCCTGAATTTGCTGGCCAATGGCTCACATATTCGAGTCAATAATTTTGCAGGATGAGTAACTATAGTATTTTTAAATTGTTCTGCATTAAATGGTAAACAGACGACATGATATATCCTGTTGTTTATATGTCATCAGGTGAATAGGTAATGAAAACATCAGATCTGGTATGTGGTTGAAATTTATTAGTGTGTCGTGTGTCCACAGAGTTTAAGCCCGTGTTTGCAAGCACCCGCACTGACCGGGAACAGGAGATGGTTCGAAGGTTCGGGGGTCCTGCTCAAACCCCCACAAACTTTGGGGGTCCACCCCCCAATATGAGCTTTGCGCAAGGAAGCAATGATTTCAACCCAACTGCTGGCAATGGTATGTAGCATCAGGTGTAGTGTATTAATTGGTTAATTGTATCTTTGTGTTGTACTAATTGTTGGTTTAAACATAAGTTTTTATTCATTCTGTTATTCAGTTATACTTCTGTCGTGCTGTGTTAGGAAACAATTGCGGGTTCTATATTCTCTCTCTCCATCTTCGGTTATGTTGCTGAATGTATTTATTAACCCAATAGCAATCAAGTCAGCTCACATCTCACCAAAGTAAATTGAGGCATATAATATTATTATATCAGAGGTAATAATGGGTATTTCTGATATTTCCTTTCATGGTTTTTGTCTGGCAATTTTACATTTTTTGACTTTGCAACTCAACAGCGACAGCAAGGCTAGCAGCAACATAATGTGGTACCAGTATGAAGATTTATTAAATTATATTTCAAATAGACTCAACTTTTTGCAGTAAGAACTGATGCCTAGAAATGTTACACCGAATGCAATATCTTGATGCATTATCAAAATGTTTGCATGCGTGCCAAGCCCAGTATAGTCAACTTATTTAGTGATTCAGTGGCATGTGTGATGCCATTGTGTTGATAAGTCAATATGCTTTAAAATAACTGTGACTTGCTATAATACAAAAATAATAATAAAAGAGAAAAACTGAAACACTAACATCTAACGCTGATGTGTTAATTACTAGTCTTGGTGACAGATACAGATTGCTGACACTGACGATTGTTAAGGAACTAGACTGGAGCAAACATACCTGGCATTCACTGGTGGTCGACTGGACAGTGGCCAGTCGATCATGTGGCTGGTGATTTATTGATTTAATTGTTGCACAGCTGAATGCTTCCCTGTTGATATGACCAGGTTTGCGAGGGTTTAATGGTCACGTAAACACAAAGTTATTCAGTATTAACATGACAGAAATGTTATAAACTTCATTGCTATGATTTTTATTTTGTACTTTTAATTACAACATATACAAAATTGTCTTGCACACGTTGTACTTATGGCACCTTGTTTTTCACCATCACTACCACTACTTAAACAGTTACACTGGCTTCCTGTTACTTATGAAATAAAATTTTAATCTGTCCACTCTTACATATCATGGTCTATCTAGCTGCCTTCTGAAAAAAATTCAAGACATTCCAAATTAATTTGCATATCCAGTTCAGGACTTCCCTGCTCAAACGTTTTTGCGAAATTGATAGTAGGTTGCTAACATATTAGTAATATTAATTGAAAATAAAATTATTGATAGAAAATTTGCCATATATGTTTACTCGATATTGTAATGCTTAAATTCAACGTATTTCTGAAGTATATGTGTGTTTTTCACCAGACTAAACGTACAGTCGGATGCACACTGGCTACGAATGCTCGTAGTTACTTTTTACTGTTAAGTAAGCTGTCTTCACACGCCCATGGTTTCCTAGGAATGAACCATTTCCAAACAAAGACGTCTGCGCCGCCACATACGGATGGTTGTCTGGTTGGCTTTGCAGTGCCTTCTGTGGCGGACATGATTTCTCCACGGATGGGTGCGGGAGAAGTCGGCCAGTGTCGACTCGAGGTGATGGCGTCGACCAGCGTCACGCAACAGCAGCTGTGGCAGTTGTTTGACATCATTCCAGGTCTCGAGATATGTGACTTTGACACCTTCACGGGTGAGTGACATGTTACATTTCTGTTTAGATGGCTTTTGTTACCAAAACCAGCGCGTCATATTTTAGATGAGCTGTCACTGACTCCGTATTGCTCACGCTAATTAATCATCATGGGGAGGCGATTTAATGCTTGTTATAATTGCTAGAATCACTTGGTTATGATTGGAAATACATATAGCTACCCCTGGTGGATAAAAGTATTTTAAAAGTAATTGGAATTGGTGAAAACGTAATTCGTATTTGTGTAATGTAATTGGTACTTTTCCACTTGCATTGTGTAACTTTTAACTCAAATTATTCAGTACAAATAATTAATAAAATATAACATGTTGCATATATATCATATTTGTTTGCCATTAAGTAAATAAAGCTGCTCTAAAATAGAGATTATTTTTTTGTGTTGAGTATGTCTATGGTTACTCTGTTATTTCAATTTGGAATTGATAATTGGAATTGCTATAACGTAACTGACCCTCTGTCTGCTTCCTCTCCTGTGAATCCATATTAACATTCATAATTTTGTTGAATTCATTTGTTAGGTCTATCAATCATGGACAAATTAATCGTCTGCTTCATCATATGTGAGGCTAATTCTACTTTAGTGGTCCACTGTAAGATTGTCTGCATTTAAGTCGCATTTGAAGTGTTCAATTATCCAAATATCAGTCAGTTGTTGTAAAATATTGTAGTTTTGATATTATTAGAACCATAGCTAATTATTAGCTAGGCCTACAAATCCTACTTTAACAAAACACCTTGTAGTAATTAGTAAATATAATTTTAATCCAGCGATTAATTGTATGCACTTTTGCTTTTAACTTATAACAATGCAGTTTCCTCTACCAGATTAATTGCTTATTTAGTTCCATGCATTCATTTCTTTGTAATGTTTGTTGTTTTTGATGCTATGTTTCACTCGGTTTCCTTGTATTCCTAGACTTATTTGTGATATTAAGAAAACGTGTATTCAATAAGGTTTTCTGTGAATAAAATGATGTATTATTTGCTATGCAGGAATGGGCTACGTGCGATACGGCCAGCCCAAGTGTGCGGCTCACGCGATTGAAAAGATCAGTGGTCTCGAGTATCCCCCAGGGTTCCGGGTCAGTGTGCGCTACCAGGGCGGGAGAGGGTAAGACATTTCCAAGCTAGTGTCTTTTAGGTTCAACACACACGGGCATTGCAGAATGTCATAAAAAACCTTTTTTTTAAACTTTTCTGTTCAGTTGATAGTTACTTTTATAAATCTCACAAGGGCAGAACATGATTTCATGCAGGCAATTTGGTTAAGGTTAGGGTGAAAAAATTTTGAAAATCGGTCCAGTAGTTTTTAAGATATTGCATTATATATAATATAGATATTAAAGTTTCGGGGTTATATTTATAATGATGTTCAATGTTAAACTCTGTGCCATGTGAGTGGTCACATCCTCTCAATGGATTGCTGTGACATTTTAACACAGTTGTTTTTTCATCAAGCCTCACATTTCTAGCTCGTAGCCATGGTTGTTTGAAGAAATTTTTTACATAAAAAAATTTAACACCCTAGTGACCATGGTTGATAATTTGTAATTGAAGCCTCCTCGTGTTACTGTAGCAACAAATTTAACACTCTAGTGGCAATGGTTGATAATTTGTAATTGAAGCCTCCTCGTGTTACTGTAGCAACAAATTGAACACCCTAGTGGCCATGGTTGATAATTTGTAATTGAAGCCTCCTCGTGTTACTGTAGCAACGGTTGTTGTTGCATTGCAGCACAGTCGGACAACAACTGATTTAAGAAATAATATAAAACAGGCAGTCCCATCTGAATATGACATTTGAAATAGTGACTAACGTTATGTCATGTCATGTGAGTACTTAAAGGTCATGACATGCCAGTACTTAAAGGTCCCTTCTCAATTTAGTTATTTCACATGTCTTCTTATAGCTTCATTTCATGAAAAATCTTAACCTAAATATTACAATATGCTTTCTTTTGATGAAGACATTGCACAAACAATAAAATTAATTTTGACTGGGTCCAGTAAAAATTTGGCAAAAAAAGGGCAAAAATGGTCCGGTTCTTTATATTATATCCAGGAATTTTTATATTATAACCAGGCATTGATTTTCATGGGAAATTGGTGAGAATCCAGCATATCAATCTCCCTCACGCATATGCCTCCCATGCAGGCCCAGGCTAGCGATTTAATTTAATTCCAATATTTTGACCAGTCACAACTGAACACCTCAGTGTAGCCTTTAACCCAAGATGGCTGCGCCCATGTTGGATCCAAAAGCAGCATGAGCATTTTCGAACTGCCAGAAGCAAGTGTGACCATTCATTACAGACCAAAGCCGATTAAAAAAAATCGGCCACATTAACGCTGGATTTATCGTATTTTAAAAATAGGGAGTCACATGGACTCCTACCAAGCGACACATAAGAAGTCCGTAGGTGAAACAAGGAGTCTCATGGATTTTCGTTAAAATCGAAGCCTGATAACATGACTGTTCACACTTTAACAAGTTACCTGATCTATCGATCAAAGTCAACTCTTTCGAAGATTTTAATAAAAGTATGCACTCTCTTATTAAACTGACAGTGTACGTTACTAAACTATTCACACACTACAGATCTGAACATCAACAATTTTGATTCACGATTGGCTAAATCAGTTGAGGAGGGAGCTTGAAATTGTGCTTCTTACAAAGACCCAGAGACAAACCGGTGAAGATGTGGTTGTATTTGTGGTTATTACAGTGTTAACCAGCAACTTGCTGTGAGACCAGAACCTGTCTACAGCAGAGCACCGTCTTGGAACTACAAAAACATGTTCATTTTAGACAGGTGCTGTAAATGTAGTTAATTAAGTATATAGTCAGGATTTTGTAAGCATGCATAAGCCAACGGTAGCAGCGATCTTGTATCTTTTTTAATGCAAGCAAATTTCCTTTGGTATTTTGTGAGTTGTGAAAAAAAAACCGCCTCAAGGTCGTTCCTTTCTAATTTGTGCTAATGAACACGCGAGACAGACAGAGTGTTCGTTCATGGTTTTCGGGGATTTGTAATTCCGAGACATGCAGCTGGCCACCACTCGATTGTTTGACTGCACTTTCCATCTGTGCTGAATAAGAATTCAAGCTCACATGCTTTGCCAACAGCAAGCGATAACATTAATAACTAATAGTTGTAATGACCACTATTAGCGACGTCTAGCAAAAGCTGTTGTTAGTGATAGCAATGTGGTGCCACCTTGTCTTTGTGGCTAAAAGCACATACACTATGGATTACTTCTAAATAGTCCTTTGTGTTTAACAGGCCTTCACTCCTGAAAGTATAAATGCATTCGAACATGGTTTCATTACTGAGAAACGGGGGTGTGCGTCTGTTAGGTAGTGTGCTTCTATTGGGAACTATATGGTAAACCATGATTAATGGTTATTTGAAGGTAATCTTTTGAGATGGTCAGGTTTGTGGATTGGCATGGAATGACACATCGGTAAAGGGCGGTTCTCGCATGCTTCAGAATTCGCACACTTACTGACATACCTACTCTTTGGAGCACTGGATTAACATTGCTTTCAAACCCGGTATAGTCAGATCGCTCTCCATTCTATTTAAACGCCACATTTTTTAATGTTGTTCCTCTGTATGTAGAATGATATCACACAACTGTTATTGCTACCTTTTAAACACACATAAAATGCACACATGTACATCTATAAGCTAAATTAACAAGATGACGTATCGGTTGTCAGGATCGTTCCTAAAGAACCACTGACCAACAAAGTGATTACATCTAATAAAACTACTTGTTCCGTGCACCAGTTCCATAAACCAGCACGTGATTGTGGGGATACTGGTAGTGGGTGTCGTATATTTGAATGGTTGAACACATACATTAGTTCTTAAGCTATTACGATATAGCTTAAGCTGACTTGTCCCGTTTCTGTGCTGTGACGTCTTTTGAATCAGTCATTTGATTTGTTCTGATGTACATTTCAGATCAAATTCAAATATGTGTACAAGCTGTATTAAAATCGTTTGTTGAATACGGTTAACTATTATTCTTTGCCTCTGAAACATTTTGTTTAAACAGATAACTGTAAAAGTATATTACACAAATTTGTTTCATCGAAACATGTTTTACAGACAAGATGAATAGATATAGTTTATGAAATGTGACATGATTTTACTTAAAAGAAACAAACATTATGTACCTTTCAATTAACCTAATGCTTGAAAGTTAATTGTTTCAATTAGTAAAGTTTGTGCAAACTGGTTCATGCATTAGTTTATATTTATAACGAAAGCATGAAAATGCATTAACTTTTGTAATTTAGATGTACTAACTTGCATTTAAAGACACTGTTTATAAAGCGAACTGGTTCTCTCCATCCCTTCCATCAGGCGGTTGTGTTGCACAATGTTCTTAATGTTGTGTCACATGTCTTGCAGCTATACAGGTGACATCAAGCCTCCCCAGATGGCAAGTAGCGCTGGCAACGTCAACGACTTGTGTCAGAACCTGCAAGCAATGTCGCAGGTTCCCAGCGTCGACGGACTACAAACGCTCGTCGAGTCCATCCAGAAGGTGTGTGAATACTCCACATGTCGGTGGTTTGTGCTCAGAAGCGATCTTGCGAGAAAAGGCGTTATGAATTGAATAAGATAGTTGTGAGAAACGTTGTGAGAGGTTTAGTTATTGTCTGATGGTGTTGTCCCTGTCATTCTTGCTGGGTTTTCTTCTCTTTAAGGATGATTTTAAAACATTGAAGTATGCTGTTACACAAAATTGGTTTTATTGGGGGGAGGGGGTGAGGTGTTTGGAAGCTGTTTCCATTAGCGTTGTAAATTGATGTATTTTCCCCAAAGGTGACACTGTTTTTGAGTTCATGCAGGCAGTTTTGTGTTATAACAGCTGGATGCACGGGGTTCTGAGATTAAACAACATAAATTTTGTTTAGTCATTGCAATGTTTTTGACATCATTGTAATGTTTGTGATGTCACTGCAATGTTTGTGATGTCACTGTAATGTTTGTGATGTCACTGCAATGTTTGTGATGTCATTGTAATGTTTGTGATGTCACTGCAATGTTTGTGATGTCACTGTAATGTTTGTGATGTCACTGTAATGTTTGTGATGTCACTGCAATGTTTGTGATGTCATTGCAATGTTTGTGATGTCATTGCAATGTTTTTGACATCACTGTAATGTTTGTGATGTCATTGCAATGTTTGTGATGTCACTGAAACTTGTATATTTCAAAGTTGGTCATGTAATTCAAACATTTGATATTTTTTAATTATAACTTCCAAAAGAAGTCATTTTACTTAAATGCTTATGTAGTCAGTTTTATTATCTGCTGATGTACAGTGGACATTATTTCTGACACATACAACACCTGTTGGCTAAGAATGAAACCACGATTGCGAGTCGTCAAATAACCTAGTGCGGAAGCACATGCGTTGCTAATATCGGGTTTATTACATCACCCGTCACTTTCACTCCGTCTTGTACCAGGCGACCGCAGTGCTACAGCAGGCAGGTCTAGCCAACGTCATGGGCGCACCCATGGCTGGGATGTCGCCCTCCCCAGTTGCCAACCCGATGGCCTCGCAGGCTACGACCATTTCCCAGGAGGGCACAGCCCACTACTGCAGCGTCGCGCTGCCCGACAGGCAGCCAACAGCGTCGCGAGACAGCCCCATTGCACGACGGGTGTTCATCGTCAGTCATCCAGAACGCTTTTCCGACGACGTCCTCCGAGACGCTTTCTGTCGATTCGGCAATCTTATCGACGCCTACTTCGTTCCTGGTAGGTCGTTTATGTTGCATGCGAGGTATTTGTCTTTATCCGTGCGTTTTTTGACGCTTTTCATTCATGGTTTGCAACCAAGCTGCATGCGTCTTCAGTTATTCGATGACTGCCTTCAGCATGCTGAAGATTTTGTCTTTTGAGAGTTAGTTAGTCACAAGAGGTTACACATTTGTCCCCTGTGTGGGACTCTTTGATTTCCCCGGGCACAAACACCAGATAGAAGGGACCAACGGCTTTAAGTTTGTTGCTCTTTTCCCTGTAGTCCGGGGTGAGACTGGCACCGATACGGGTTGTCGATTTTTGTTTCCCCTTTTTCTCCACTCCCACTTTCTGTCTCATCTGAAAAGCACAGTTCCTACTTCCATCTCATATACCAGTCTAAGTGAGGCATGTTTTTAAGTTGAACCCAGTTTTGATAAAATAGCTGGGTTGGTCTCTGACCTTTGGTTCACACCCAGTACGTTCACTGGTATATGATGTTTGACCTTGTAGGTAGTCGCTGTATCATGCTACCAGTTAACACATCATCACAAAAGTTCGGTTGTGATTACAATTAGAGCACATAGAAAATCAAGTACAATTAGAGCACATAGAAAATCAAGTACAATTAGAGCGGGTCAACAACAAAATTACAGCACTTAAACAAATCAACTAAATTCATGAATTGTCAGTTGCGATTGTTCACAGGTCAAGTACAACTACGCTGTTTTATAAAAGAAGATTACATGTGTCATGACTGCTAATTTTTAAACTGGGTTTTTGATAACTTATAGGTGAATTCCTTCTGCCTTGGTTGGGTTGATTTATTATCAATTACTACAGTCAGTTACAGTTACAGTCTTATAAAAGTTCACTTACATTTACATTGTTCTAAGAAATAAGTTACAATTACACTTCAGTTGTAATTAATTACAATATTACTATTGAACCCCTCCGTGACCAGGAAGTGATGTGTGTAATCTGGTGTCCTGCAGGGAAGAACTACGGCTTTGCGAAGTACACAGACAGCGACAGCGCCCAGCGCGCCATGGACACGCTGCACTGCCAGAACATCTGTGGCATGAGCATCAAGGTCCTGGAGGGGGAGGCTCCCAAGTACGAGGACGATCACATGCAGAACAGGAAGCGTCCTCATCCCTAGAGTGGCACTTCTCGCAGCACAGTAGGTATCCAGCGTGAGTATAGAGTCACACAGTGGGGTGGGGTTGAACAACTGCCCTTTCAGAGGCCAATCTTATGTGATTGTGTTGCTGGTTAGTAAAATTACTTGTACCTGTAGCAGCTTCCGCATTGTTTGGATGTATGCCTGTAATAGACTCTTCCCATTCCCATTACGTTACCTGGTGGATTACAACGGAACTTAGAGATTCATGTAACTCTGAGAACATCACGCTGCTTAATGTACAGATCTGTGGTTCTCTTACCAGATTCTTTGCATTCCATTATAATCCACCAGGTGGCGTGGTGGTTTAACGAGAAGAGTCTATTTATTCTTCAATCCGTGGGAGGAAAGAGTGACTACGAAACCAGAAGTACTGAAATATTATACTGAAGTATTTGATCCCCACCCTGTCTAACATTTATAACCGTGATAGAGCAAGCAAGTTGTCCCATATTCTTATAGATATTGCAGGGAGGTCAAACTTTCGGGCTATCCAGGTAAGTGATGGTTGCTTCTTTAAACTGATAACATAAGTTGTTGGACAACTCCCAATATTCATGAGTCCTGTTTTGCCTTTGAAAAGGATTTGTCTTGAGTAGATTTCCATTATTATAATATATAATAATAGTAATATTATTGTTCTCTTCAAAATTTTACTTATATTTGAGACTTCATCTCCCATGTTTATCTTCATTTGAATAATACTAGTTGATAAGACTCTCGTTCCTCCTGTAAATATGTATATACAAAATAAATAGAAAATAAGCTATGCCTAACCAGGAGTCTGTTAGCCCGAACATTAGTAAACATTGCTGCGGACTAATAAAACTGCCTGTCAGCTTTTCCATCTAGTAAAAGGAAACAGCTTCATGTTTGGCTATTTTCGTCAGTCTACCCCAGTAGGAGACAATGGGTCTCTGCATGGCTCCCCATTACAGACTAGTGGCATCCAAGTTATCACATTACACAAGTTGACAGAGGCAAGAAGCACCCTCCCTCACAGGCAGTTCAACTGCCTTTGATTGATACACTCTTGCAGTTAACCAAGCCAGTGTAAACTGGGTCAATCTTGCTTTGTACGAACTTTAACCTGTTTCTTACCAACTACAGTTGATGGTGTTAGAATCTAGATATGGATGGTGAACACTGGATTTCTTGGTATAGAATTGTAAATAACAATAATTGGACAAACTTGTACGAAATGTTGAAAAACAGTTTTTTCAATATAGCAGCATGATATAACTGAAATACATTTCTACTGTGGACACTTAACAAATGTATAATTAAAAGAGAATATCTGTCTTAAATTTAATACCAATAACAGCTTAGGGTATTTAATGTATTGAATTTATATTTAATTGTATTTACTCATAGAATGTAATATTGACTATCATTTAAAACATTTATGAGTAAAACTAACTTATGGACATGTTTTGTATTTTCATAACTATTTATTAAATTGCACAAAGTTGAAGTATTTATTTTCATTTGTAATTTATGCAAGGCAACTCGAAGCATGAATGAAGTGTTATTATCAATCAATCAAGCAATCAGTTCTTTATTTCCAAATGAAAATAGAATATACAACATATACACAAACACACCAAATGTCTGTAATTCAAATGGAAAGGGAGAAAGTAGAAGTGAATTACTTATTAATCACCTTCCCCCAATATCAAAGTAACATGTACGTATTAATAGTAAACATAAATTTGTAGTATATTGTTAGTAATACTAGTTGTTATCACATTAGACAAGTTGATCCTATATTGTTACCATTAATGCCTGTTACTTATGCAGCATTGAGAAACAAAGTATGTTAATTAATATGATAATCCTCAAATCTAAACTCGGCAAAACAATTTAGTTTGTGAATATTGTTGAGGAAGGGCATCTTAAAAATTTAAGTTAAGATGACATTCATTTAATCCTATGGTTACAGATACCAACACCAATTAGCAGTCAGTTTGGGCTTGTTTGTGACACAAGCATTTCCAGTAGCAATTAACGTCAATGTTGTTGCAAAGATGTGTGGTTGAGAAATTGCACTACATGTGAGCTACCAGGAGTCCTGGTATATCACCAGGTAGCCCGGCTAGCTGCCTTGAATGTTGGTGCTATTTCTACCCGTCAGTGTCAATGCTGTTGATTGGTTGTCAGGATAATCAGTGGCAATTGGCAGCCATTTAGTTATTCAGAGAAAGCATGCATTCCTTAATCGTTATATTTGTTATGTAGTTTTATTTTATTCTTCAATATTCTATAAAAGCCAGTAATTTTTTTATTTTTGGACTGGTGTTGCCAAGCCTGCGGTAAAGTGGGTTAAAAATTGTGTTATGTTTCGATAATATGTAGGACCAGTAAAACTTTGGTGGACTAGTAAACTTTTGTCTTTACTAGTCCTGCTGTCTAGTAAAAATAGGCGGAAATTCTACCCTTGCTAACACATGTATATACATGTCTGAACACCGATATGTCTGTCTGCACCTTCCTTATATTCGCTCCGTCACCTCCGCAAAATATCACCTCCGTCGCTACTCTGTCATTATCTCCCACCATACATCACTTCTCTATTTGTTATTCCAATTTGTCATTTGATGTCTGTATTTTCTCTTTTACAATCGTAGCTTAATATCAGACCTAGGCTGAGTTCGACACGACCACCTGGATTTAGACTCAGCCTGATGAGAAAATACAGAGAATAAGTTTTCATTATGTCTGAAATAATTGAAACTCTGATCGTCGTTCATCACATCGTCGCTGCATGTCGTTACGGTGTTCTGTTCCAGTCAGGCTGTGCACATGTTCAACTGCTCGTTTCAACTCGGAATTCCACCGAGAAGTAGTAGCCGTTGACGATGATGACACGTGACCTGTGAATGACGTTTTGCTGACGTCACTGAATTACGTCGAATTGACTGTTGCTGGCTGCGCAATGCGGTTGACTTGTAGCCCTGACAACTGTCGGCTGTGGCGACTTCTCTGTGTTGTGATATAACTAAAGACTCACGAGACACGATGTGCGAAAGTTGTGTGAACAGTTGGCGTGGGATACCATTGGGTGCGTTCGTTGTTTGGCTAGGCTGATGGAGACGCGTAATTCCTGTGCATGATTTGCATTTTGAACTGTAACTTCGTACTTGTCTGTGCGTGTATGTCAATGACTATGTGAATATTGTCTGCTATCGATTATAATTGTGGTAGTTTGTCATGGTACAATGTTGACCGACTTAAAGCGTATTGTCTGTTCAAGTAGTGGTGTTCTTCGTTGATCTTTGAGTGTCTACGTAACCAGCCGTAGCCATGAGAAAGCGTGGTTGGGTGACCGATGTTTGAAGGCCATTTTCTTATACTAAGTTATAGTATTATTCCTGTCTGATCATGGCGACAGTGGTACCATACTCTGACGAAACATATCCTTGCAGTCTGAACCTACTTTCAAACCTTTCCCAATAGAAGAGACCACTCTTTGAGCCTGACATGATTTACCCATAACAGTTATGCATAAAATGACATTGAAATATTCGTAGAGTGAGACGTGGAGTTAGCAGGTAGGAGGTTCCCAATGGCCCAACTTTAAAACAAACACAGTTCAATAAATTTGAACTGGATTGATGTTGGTGTGAACGGTAAGCTAAGCTATTTGACAATTGTTTTCCGTAGTTAGATGGAGACGGTTACATAATTAAGGTTTAATCAAATGAAGGATTGCAGTTACATTATCATTGGTAATAGAATTCGCTTTATACAGCAGCACCTCACCAGATTGAGCCAATTTTGCAGAACCGTTTCATTCGTGTATAATGTATCTTAATGTTGTCACATTTCAAGATGGAGTATATCCCTGGTAATTCTCACAAACTGCTCTGAAAATGAAATGTGTTGCGTGTCCTTGAATAACGACAGGAGAGATTACAATTGATCACATCCGTTTGGGGATCTGTAAGGAATTGTGTGATTTGTTAAGGTACAACATCTGATTGTTTTCATAATGAATTTATGCTATAGTGTATAAATTATATATGTTCTAAATTATTGACCGTTCAAGTGAGTTTTAATGAACTACAGTTTAATTTTTGTTACCTTTATATGTTTAGGAATATTGACATTTCCATAATATAGTATTCAATTACAGATACCAACACCAGCAATAATGTTTGTACACATCCGTGAATGGGGCAGTAGCTCCGGATTTGTCGGTGTTAAAATAAAGTTTACTATTATTTATTTTTATTACTTTAATTTATTTGAGTTTAAGCATTAAAATTTTACACATTATGGTCAAATTATATAAACACATCGTGGTTCACACTGGGGGCGGTCAAGAACAGAATCTGATATATATATATATATATATATATATATATATATATATATATATATATATATATATATATATATATATATATATATATATCAGATTTAATGTGCAAAATTTTAATGTTATAAATTATATATAACATGATTTTACAACGAAAAACGATCAGACTTTGTACTATTTATCAATTCATCCCGACGTTGATTACACGATGGGTAAATTGTTGAACGAACACGTGGGCCAGTGTTATTTGTATGGTAAGAGGAACGAAGTTGGACAAGTAATAGCAGGCGGAGTGGGTCGAACTCACGTTCATGTTTGAAGTCTTGAGTGTTTGTGAAGCAGTGTATGTTGGTTGTCGTGGGTGCTGGTGTGGTCCGTATAAGACGTACGTTCCTGTTCGGGATCAGTGCTTTGGTGGCGATGTGTTTGAGAAACATCCTGTTGCGACGCTCAGTAGATTCGTGGCATAAAATGACAATTGTTAATTTCAGTTTGCATTTTGTTATATCGTCAGTGCAGCAACGTTCAGGTAAGTATTGTTACAGCAATGCACATATTCAATGGCTAATTTCAGTTGGTAATTTTCTGATAATCGTGTCGTTGTCAAACTTGGTAAATCTGTCAGTGAACATGCAGTTATTGTGGGCATCTTCTACGGAAACTTCTTTACGCAAGATAACGAGGTAGCTTTCATTGTTAGCGGAAGCACGTTCAGACGTTTGTGGTTTAACTGCGAAAGACGGGAAGGACGACCGACCACCGAATTTAGTCATGAAAGCGTCAACATCACAGTGTGTTAATATATTGAATCTCACAAAAACCACTTGAATACACGTGATTATAATTTATGAAGAAAATGTGGTAATTTTATCAGTCACACAGGCATGTATATGCTAAATGTTTTTTTAAAGCCGTTTTCAACTTTTTGTATGAGATGATGTGCTATTATGTGAACAACGCCAATAGAAAAAAACAACCCTTGAGCCGGTCTCATTAATCAAAACTTGGTTACTTTTGACCGTGCTTAAGGTATGTACTTAAGGTATGTATTAACATCAGGTTGGGGCTGTGTTCGTTTATATCTTGAGATGTAGGAATAATAACAGTTGTGGTCCCTTGCTACAGAGTGGGCTACATTGTATGTCTATGACGGATGTGACAATTTCGCTTAATCTTACATCGGAGATTACGTCGGCATATATATATATATATATATATATATATATATATATATATATATATATATATATATATATATATATATATATATATATATATATATATATATATATATATATATATATATTAATTTCGTTGCGTTCACTTTCTGTAGTTAATTCGTGTATTAAAAATACCAATACAATGCTTTTGGTTTGTTTTTGTTATTTGTGTGCATCTAAACTTTTAAAGGAACACTTTCTATATCAACAGTGGGTTCCTTAGTATACGTAAGGCCCTGGTTCACACCCACACCAAACCACTAGCTGCTTACGCCATCAAGAGCAACACAAGCGTGTGTTGGCCGCGTTTCGTGGCAATCTGGATCGCTAGATTACGCGCCCATCTGTAGTCTCGCTTATTCACCTCTCGCCCGCCTTCGTGATCTCGCCGAAAAGAAAGTCTGTCACCGCTCCATCTTGTGTAGGCGTTCCCGTGAAGCGCCAACAACCAATCAGCGTCGTTATCGAGATACACTACACAATTATTTTGCCTGATTTAACTGTTCAGTGTGATATGCAGTTGCGTCTAGTTAAACTGATAAAAGTTAATTCTTATTTGATGAACTAAACAAATGCCCGGACGACACCGTAATTAGCTAATTATGTATGCACCCAGAATCTGGGTGCATGCATAATTTTTATCACGATGAAAAGTACGCATTGCATCCAGGCGATGGTGTGTGCGACGAACAAGGCGCCACAGCACGGAGCCTGGGAAATCGAGGCTAAGCGAGAGTCGGATAAGTGACAGACTAGCCCATCTGCAGATTGTGAGCACTACGGATTGCGAACCAATATGTAGGGGTAAAACCACAGTTGACCTTCCTGTTTATTGTTTCATATGAATGTAGGGCGTATGAAGTTGTGATATGTGAAATTAAGCAATTCATATGATGTGACGTAAGTGCAATCGAGCAGGCATATTCACAGGTTTGTTTGTAGAAGATATTGGCTGTGAAATGGTGCATTTTTTAGAGTTCAACGGGCGGAGGGATTGGTGGGAAGTTTTCTGTTATGGGGCCACGTGGGCGCATGAATACATGGATATTTTTTTAACATTGACGGGCATCGCACGTGGGGGCGTTTTAAAAGAGCTGGAAGTATGTGATTTTGACAAAACTTTGTCAGTATGTCAATGAGATGATGGCAGTTGCTGTGAAACGTTAAAGATTGTTTTATGGTAAAGTTTTCTTACATTCAGACACCAATGCAATTTTGCACTGTGGTCTGGCCTCTGTAGTCTCGCTTATCTGACTCTCGCTCAGCTTCTTGGTTTCGCCGAGAAGAGAGTCTCGTTGTTACCGACTGTCACCGCTCCATTTTGTGTTGGCGTTCCCGTGAAGCGCCAGCAGCCAATCAGCGTCATTATCGAGATTCTACACTAAACATTTTTTAGTCTGGTTTTAAGTTTTCCGTTGGAGAGTTGTGTCGATGTAATCAAAGTTTAAAGTTAATTCGAATTGCATCGTATCAATAATAAAAGTTATTTTATGAATTAGTAAAATGCCAGGATGACATCGTAATTAGCTGATTATGTATGCGCCGCGTATCTGGGCACATTCATAATTTCCGTCACAATGAAAACCCCCCTTGCGAAGATGTGTGCGACAAACGGTGGCGCTACAACGCGCAGCCTGAATAATCGAGCCTAACCAATCTACCGATCGCGCATCAATCGGTCGATAGCGCTGCTGCTGTGGTGGATCTGGCAGATGGCGCTGCGCAATCTGCAGATGTGTGTAGCGTGTAAAGTCTACAGCAACATGACTGTCATAACAAGAGTTATTTGTGTGCGTGTTCAAAGCATCAAAACGTGCTAATTAAAAAAATTATGTTTTCATTCTTTAACCCTTCGAAAAATCGAAGCTGTCACATTTGCCAATCTTACATTGCCTGGATTTAACCAATAGAAAGATCAACGAATGCGACTGGTTGATGAAGTACCCGGGACAGCGTTACAATTGTGCAGCCATGCGTGAAGTGACGACTCAGAATGCCCCTGGCACGCAAAAACTGTTACAAGAGATCTTTTGTTCCGTCAGCCATAAGCATATTGAATTCTAGTGCCTGAACTTGCTGTTGTATATCTTGTCCAATGAAGTCATGGATCAGCTGATTAAATGAGCAATTGTGTGTGTACATGCGAGTGCTGAAATTTAATTGATGGGATAGCAATGCTGTACAGTACTCAGAAACATGTTTTATATGTTTTACTTGTCTTATATATTAATATCAATTGTCTTATTGTTTATACCTTAACAGTGTGAGCCCAACGGAAAATTTCCATTTTATGTGATACATTTAATGGACAATAAAGGTTTTCAATTCAGTTCAATCTGGTGTATCGAAACATTTCAGGACAGATTAACGCAATGCAAGATGCGTTACGCATTAATAAGAAAAGTTGCATTAAAGCGAAAAAGTCATGGTTTGGGGCCTTTGCACCTATAAGAGTTAACAAAACATAACCATTTATTTGCAACTACAGTTAAGAATATCACGCCTGTGGTTTACTTGGAAAATCTTGTTGAACATTCTGCATCTTTATTTCATGGGCTGCGCCGTCGGGAGTGCTTGTAGTCCGGCAGGCGTCAGCGGAAGTCTAGCTGCATCGCATTTGTTTCTCTAATAGTAAATGAAACAATCAGTTTATATAATTATTCTCCACTGCGAGCTGGTATTGACCAGCATAGTATTGTTTTAAGGAATATTTCATAAGATTGCCACCCACAAGCTCCGGTTGAACAATGAAGCCATTGGCAGGCATGTTAAGCCTCTCGCTTCAGGAGGGAGATTCCTACGTGTCGTACCATCTCGTGTTCTCACGGGCGTGAGATGAAATGTCATGTTAAAACAAAATCCCGTTGCACTAAGCCTACGTACCTACCGTTTTTTGAAAATTTATTTTCTGCAATTTTCCTTTGAATTTGGCAGATTGAATCTGTGGTAAATCATTCTTTTGGTACAACGAAGGGTGTGATTTTATATCGCGTAAAAATCTCCAGTCTTGCCATTTCATAAACTTGCATTGGTGTATTGAGAGTCCATCAATCTAAATACCGTCAACCGTGTTATAGATTAGAGCCGACAGGCCCAAAGTCAGGGGGGTTTCATAGATTAGCACGTACCCCGTTTTTGCAAAACCCTGTACCAAAGTAATGTACCCCAAAGCGAGCTTTTCGCAGGGACAAGCATTTGCAAGCCATATCTTAAGAGGCTATATATCTTTGATAAGTAAATCACGAAAGTTATTAGCTTAACGAAACAGCAAAAACAAGCCCCTCAGTCCTAACTGCCGAGAGGAAACATCCATGAAGTCTTCGAAGATGCCACATTTCAAAGGTGAGTTACACAACCAAGTTTTCCTACGAGACCTCACAAAGCAAGTGTTTGTGCTGGAACAAAGCTGGATTTAGTCAATCCTCTCAGTCGTGGCCCACGAACAATTTCACCAGGAGTAGTTCATTTAGGTACTGTACTTGCTCCCGTCAAGCGCACAAGGCAGAGCGCAATCGATATCATCTATATCCACGCAGCCATTCTTTCGAGGTCCTGCGTCTGTATTTGTTGTGGTTGTGCCTCTCGCGATAGATCGATGATGCGTTTCTTTTGGACGTCCTCTTTTCCAGATGGTTTTCAGTACCTCAGCTACTTTGATGTTCTTGTTGGCTGCATTCTTAGGAAGGTGGTCCAAATATATCCATATTTTTATTGTTATCGTTGGTCATACGATCAATGCCTACGCCCACAAAGATATGCCAAATGGTTCAAAATAACCGGCAATTATGCAAGTGGGAACAATAGCAAAGAAGCAATTTAATTTTGTTAAAAGGGTAGAATTAAATCTTGATGCATATTTCTTTTACAAAATAGGCATGATTTGCAGGGTGGTATAATATCTGCACCCACAGCAATATACAAAATGCGTTACGCTGACCAGGTGTTGTACCAGTGGATGTCCAAACAACAAAACACCAATTTAATTTGGTTAAAGAATTAATTGATATTTTATCTTGATGTGTATTTTGTTCACAAAAAGGACCTCGTTATATAACAGGATTGGTTATTGTTTTGGCCGGGAAACCAATACCTACATCTACAGAGATATGCAAAATGGTTCACAATGACTAGGAGTTATATCAGTGGATGCCCCATAGTAAAATATCAGTTTAATTTGTTTAAAGGATTACCGTAACCTGCTGTGACTTTGGCCCATATTAAAAAAATGTATCTTCAGTAAGCAATTAACCAAGAGGCTACCACTAGCCAATCGACTGTCCTAGATGGTCACTATTTTGACAGCAAAATGTTTCGATGAGAAGATATTCGAATTCTACGATTTCTGCTGGGCCAAATAGGGTGGATTGACTTTATTCAATATGTGTATGTTGAATAAGAATGGTGTCTACTACATAGCGACTACATAATATTGCAATATGGGACCCTTCATAATGTATAAATATGTATAAGTATTTGATTATTTACAATGATAATAAATTATGAAAAACTGGAGCATACCGAGATGACTTGCCCGCCGGTGTGACATTGGCTCAGCGTACAACGAAGAGTTTTTTTTATGATACCTGGGACCTCTGCATGCACTCCATTCACCAATATGATGGTATGAGTGTAATGTTACATTCTTTATCTAGTGTGAATATGAAAAAATGGTCCTTCCAAAACAAAATCACCCCACAATTTGAGATGGACCAAAGTCGCCCCGGTAAACATTTCCCACAGCACAAAATATAATAAAACTTTGAATATGCTCTGCTAAATTTATATTTACTTTACAACTTAGTGGAATCTTAGATGCAATCGTTATTAGGTCTTAGACTGTAAAGATAAGTATGGCCTGAGCTGTCCACGTTAAATTTGCATACCATTCAGAAGTTTGGTTAAATGTTCAAGCATTTATTTTTCTCAGAACATTTACGTTTGAAATTACAACATTCTCCGAATCGTTAGTAAGGGGATGTTGCATTACAATAATACCACCATTTCGCTGAACGGAAAGCATGCCGAGGTCCCTGGTGTCACTTGAACTCTTTTTTGGCTATGGGCCAAAGTTATACATGGGCCAAAGATATGCATTTTGTTAACACAAAGACACTCGTTACTTTACAGGGCACGTGTGAGAATGCTTTGGCCAGCAAATCAATACCTGCATCCATAAGGATTAGCCAAATGGCTAAAATTACCAGTAGTAATACCAGTGGATGTCCCAATAGCAAAATACCAATAATTTAATTTGGCGATGAGATATGATTATGCTATTGGTCTCGAGATGGCGCCATCGACTGACTGCCTAACAGTTTTTGATGTCGCGTGAGCGATGTTTGCGGCAACTTCACAGAAGCAGCAGATTTGAGATTTAACGTTTTTGTAAAAGCGTGAAAATGCCTGACGAAAGAGAAACGTGCTATAACCGCATTTTTATCCTGGGTGGCAAAGATTGCTCGGAAGATGATCTTCGCGAAACCTTCGAAAAATATGGCACCATCAAAGATGTTTACATGGTGAAAGATCGGAAAAGCGGAGAGCCAAAAGGTCGCGTTTTTGTTTCCATGATCTAGGCCGTGGGCTAAGGCTAAGCATCTTTTGTTTTTCTCAAGATTATCTAGCTATTGAAAAGTAATGCGTTTTCGATGTTAAGCGTGCCAGGCATTTGTTTATAATTTCCACTACTCATCACAAACTCCGACTAGGTTAACCCCAAGAAGGGAAAATACCGTGCTGGGAAAAAGACCCTGTAATTAGCGATGCCGGAGATCGTTAGATGGCGATAGTAGTCCTGAATTGTAGACTATAATATACTTTTATTACAAGTCACTTATGTCATAACTCTTGGACGATATGTCTTAAAAAGGACGATTTGTAACAATAACTGAAATTTACATTACAATTTGTTAACAACAAAATTAGCATTAAAAGAATTTCGTGACAAATCGTCAAGTGTTATGTGACATACCATCCAGGCTTAGGGTCTATTACATTGCAATGTAATATATTACTATTACTGACTTTCCTTACTATTGCTATTATAAGCTGAAGGCAGTGTAAAATATTACTATTACATTTCAAGCTATTACTATTACATTTTCCATTTAACATACTTCTTCATCTGGATACGAGTCAACCCTCTCTTCAAGGCTTATAGACTTGGTGTGTGTGTGCACACGTGCTAAAGTGCTGTAAGGGAAAGTAATAAAATATTTGGAAGAAAGAGAAAAGATGATAGTGTGCATGTAGAACAGTAGAACTGCAATTTGAGGAGAGGAACAGTTGATAGCATGAAAAATGCAATATCAATTAATGTTGCAAGCTGGACATCTGTCTGAAAATCTCCAAACTTGGCGCTGTAGCTGCGTTGGCTGGCATGTTATTCCAATTGGCTATTGTATGGGGTAAAAAGCTATACTGGATGAATTGCTTAGTGATTACTGGGAGTTGAAAAGCTTCAGAATGCGTGTGTCGGGAGGGTCTAACCAGGGGTACAAGTTGGGGGAAGAGGTCCAGGGCGACTATGCCATGTAATGTCTTATATATAACATGACAAGGCTGATGTTGGTTCTCCTTTGTTGGAGGCTGCGCCAGTGCAAGTGTTTGATCATAGTCGTGACACTTGCTTCACGGTTGTATTTAATCACTTACATAGATTCAAATTAACTGATGGGTGTATAATTAATTAAATTACAATTAACTCATAAATTTCCAAATTAAATTATCCCATAGTAGACCCATACTGCTCGGCTGCTGCTTGGTGGACGGTTAATTATTGGTTCAAGGATAGGATGTTTTTCACACTTTTAGTCAATGGTGTGCAAGTTAGCTACCAACTGAGAAAAACTCAGAAAAGTTGGTATAAGCCCCTGGATTTTGCTCAAACATTACCCAACATGGCAGACTGGCAGCTAGGGTTGGGAGATGCCAATGATTGATTTATTCAAATGATAAAGATAATATGTTTAGTGCTGGAAGCCTGGAACCCTTATCCTGCTTCAGTGAATGAATTAATAGGCTTGTGTGAAAAGGATAGATCGCTGGTGGACCTGGCATCGACTGACAAATTAGCCATGCAGCAGTTACACCTTCACAGTGTCTCCTGCTAATACTAGTAATAGTGCTAAAGTTTATTGACTGTCATGATTCGGATACTAAACCATTTTATCACCACTGTTGGGAAGTAAATAAATAAATAAAACTGTATGTGAAAGACTGAACTTGATGCATGTCGAAGTCCCAGTATGTCAAAATACAGAATTTTTGGTCTGATTATTTTCAATGAAATTGAATTTTGGTGTGATTGAAATGTTCAGTTGTAATAGCAGAGTAATAGCTCAATTACTATTACTTTGCTTTCTATTACTATTACATTGCGTTCTGTTCCATGTATTACTAACTTGAACAATTGTAATCGTTACTATTACATATTACTATTACCCCAGGCCTGATACCATCTATAACATATGTGATTTGTGATATAATGTCCATACACCGTAGTCCTGTGTACAGAAAGTTAAGCAAAACGAGTACCTGTGGAGCCCCGTTTATACGGGTGCATATTACAGCCACTAGCAGCTGACACAGACCACCTATAATAAAAGTTTATGTATGTATGTAAAGCTGAATAAACATAGATGACACTGCTAGACATCATATTTACTTTCTTTAAGTGAAACTTATTTTTTATTTAAGATGAAAAATTCATGATTGTCACAAAATCGAGCACGCGGTAGAGACATGATTTTTTATGTTGGCTGATATAGGAATCATCTACATCACATATGCCAAGTCATCAGAAGCGGCCCTGGCGATTGAAGAGATGAATGGGAAGTCACTGCCCAACCATCCAAAGCCAATCAAGGTGAAAACTGCTTCATTTATCACATCACAATTTGCAGGTTTCTGAGGTCTCACAGAAATGCTGGCCTTTTGACATTAGCTTCTTATTAATTTATGGTTGGTAAATTACACTCATATCAAAGAAGTACTGCGCTGCAAAATGCCACAATATCAAACAATTTGTTACAATTTATAGAAGTTTATTTGTCTATCTAGATTTTGGAGAATTGTAAAAAAGTGTAAAATAATAAGACAGAAACCCACAACCCTCCTAGCAAGTCACTCATGGCATGAACAAAACAAACCATTTTTCTAGTAAACTGTCCAAGGATTGATAAGATATGTTTGACCAATTTCTCTGCTGACAGCTGTGCGAACAGACCTTGAAATATGCACATGATTTCATTTAAAAGTATTATATAAAATTTATAATTTAGTGTAGGCCAAATGTGTAAACATCTTAAACATTTTTGGTGATATAGCCACAAACTTGTCCTGAGGTAGAAAGAATCTTATTTTTATGATCCCTATTCTTCTGTATTACATATTCTGTACATTTCAACAAAGCAGTCCTGGTTATAGCCATATATATATAGTGCAGAGCAGTGATCTAGTGGTTAGAGTACCCGTCTGTCGATCGAGAGGACAGTAGTTCGATTTCACCTGACCTAGTTTGGAAGCTTAGAAGAAACAGTAAAAGGCTCTTGGTCCCTTCTACTTGGTGTCTAATACTGTCTATGGCTATAGACATAACCCACTAGCTCCCGCTGCCGGAGTTGCCTCCTGATCAGCTGGCTGAGAGGCGCTGAGCAGGCAGTGTGTTAATGCTGTAGTTGACTCCCTACAGGGGTCTACAGCAGTTATAATGGATGGATCATGGATGTGTATGATGTCATTAGGTGCTGCTGGCAGCCGATCGTAGAGAGGGTGCTGTGCGCGAGCCAAAAGAGGATGAGAAACTACTGCGCCTCTTCATCATGGTTCCACGCTCCTGCACTGATGCAGATATCAGGGAAAAGTTTGAGGTATGAATGATAGTCTGGTAAAAATAATCAGATCACGTTTTCCCTGTTGCCATGGGACTCGGTCTTAAATGTATTTACCATTTGGTCATTTAGGCTTTTGCTATGTAAACTCACTCAAACATTAGGTAAATTTCTACTGTTCATAATCATTGTTGGAATGCTGGTTTGCTAGCGCATTTTGGGAGTGGTTCAGAGAAATAATTTGTTTGATTTCATTCGTGTTAGTCTGTAGCAAGAAACTATAATTTGTAAGTGGAAGGGTAGATTTATGTAAAAGACGTTGATGGATTTAGAAAAATGAAGTAGGTTCAACAAGCGCAATGATTTACCCGCAGTTACTTGTGATGGTAGAGACACACGACAGGTACAAAATCTGAGTGTTTATCGTGAAATCATGTTATTTATCAAATTATTTCTGTTTCGATGTCTTTTACTGCCCAAATGTGTTTTATTGAACTGCACTTTTTTTTAAATGTAATTTGACTATTAGCTGTTTATAAATATTGACCTTTCGATCCAGTACGTTCATGAACAGCTATTGACAATGTTCACGTTCCAGTATCTGTGGACACAGTTGATTCGGGCCAGGTGTGATGAGTGTATCGTTAACCCTTACAAGACGGCACGCCACTATATTGGCACAACAAATTTGAATGCCACGGCCGGACTGCCAATATATGGCGCACCGCACCTTGTTTACCAAAGCATCCAGTGTTTGACAACCAATCAGAATTGGCCTTGCATAAAGCTGACGATCTATCACAGACATCTGGACTTTTCTGCAGCAGTCATAAACGGGACGTCGTTAATACAAATATTTTGAGTTTTGACAAGTTTTTCAACATCATTTCTTCGCTAAATAATATGGCTGATGAAGATGAGGCTGATATTGGAGAACTGTATGCCAATTCTGATTTGGAATGTGAGTTTATGGGCTTTCACACTGCAGAAACTGATGAAGTAGAGAAGGCTTTTGAACGTTTTCGTCGCTAAATTATTAATGTCGAAGATGAATCTTTGCCTTCGGATGACAGTCACAGTGATCAGCAAAGAAGTGGTGTTGCACCCGAGTCAGACGGTGGCGATGGCGATTATACATCTAGGGCTAGCAAGTTTGCTAGGGTTAGGAGCCTACCTCGTGGACGTGGAGAGGACCATCGTGAACATGGTTTTTCAACATCATTTCGTCGCTAAATAATATGGCTGATATTGGAGAACTGTATGCTGATTCTGATTTGGAATTTGAGTGTATGGGCTTTCACACTGCAGAAACTGATGAAGCAGAGAAGGCTTTTGAACGTTTTCGTCGCTAAATTATTAATGTCGAAGATGAATCTAACTCCGAGTCAGAATTAGGCAGTGACAGCGACAGTGTTGACACTTTGCCTTCGGATGACAATCACAGTGATCAGCAAGGAAGTGGTGTTGCACCCAAGCCAGACGGTGGCGATGGCGATTATACATCTAGCTGGTGGACTATTTAATGCATACATTTCCAGTTGAGTTTATTAGCAACTTGTGCACTGAGACCAACCGCTACTACACTGAGTGGCGCAGAATCCGGATGTGAATGAGGCAGTAAAGAAAGCATTTGCAGATGAGGATGTAAGCGAAATGATGGCTTTCATTACCATCCTCATCATGATGGGATTGTGACGATCACTCATGGCCATGGCGATTTCTGCATGTGGCAGATAATTCATTGGCAGTCCCACGAGGAGAGCCAGGACTTGATCGGGCATTCAAGATTCGACCAATGATCCGATCCCTTGTCAATGCCTGGCAAGCAGCATGTGACAGCGTAAAGCTGTAAGCATCGAAGAATGTGTGATTGCATTCAAGGGTCGGGTCTCTATGCTCCAGTACATGACGAAGATGCCAACGAAATGGGGCATAAAAGGCTGGCTGATGGCGTGATCTGACTCCGGTTATGCCTACAACTGGATGCTCTACACTGGCAAAGAAGAAGGCGATGCAGTGGCGACAGGGCTTGGACTAACCGACTGTCTGCCCTCAGGGCACGAATTGTACTATGACAACTTCTTCTCCAGCTTAGAACTCACCACAGCTTTGGAGAACAAGGGACTGGGTTCATGTGGAACTGTCAGGGCCAGTCGACGTGATCTTCCTCCTCAGCTGCAGCAGTTCACCCAAACTAAACAAAAAGCAGGTTTGCAATGTATGTCACCGTTGTTTCTCCGCAGCAACAACATGTTGGCTGTTGGGTGGTATGACAAACGACCCGTATGTCTCCTGACCGATATCCACTCACCTGAGATGATCATCAAGCAGCAACGTGACAGGGCTGGACCCATTTGTCAGAGGCAGCTTCTAAAGCCAGCTGCCATCGAGGCATACAACAGGATATTAGGCGGCGTTGACACTCCTTCGACTGTCTGGGTGACACTTCATGGAGCACTGTGGGAATTTGACACCAGAATGTGTAATACGTACGAATCGACAAGGTGGCAAGTGTGTTCGTCGTAAATGTACATCACTTCGTTGTAAAACGTGTGTGTCATCTGTCGCCTTGTGTGCAGTACCGTGCTTCGAGATCTACCACACAAAGAAAGACTTCCGAGACAACTATGAGCAGCAGCTATAGACGGATGATAGTACTGTGCTACTGCTTGTATATTGAGCAACAAGCATTCAATGGTGTTGCGCATGACCAAATGTAATAACACATACTGGGTGAACCACTGAAGTTTAATTCAACACAGCATATATAGCAATTGTGACAATATACGTAACATGGTACTTCATCAGTGTGCAATTTTCACAATAAACATAACATATTGATGAGTTATATATCATTTGAAAGCTTATTAAATTTTCTACCACTTACTAATTTACATTACTGACCTGAAATAAAGATTTAAAAGAGGAAACATCATTTGAAAATATCCTCCCCAAAATTATGTTTTTCTAAAAAAATACTCAGGCCAGGACTGATGGCCACTATAAAAATATCCAGAACTCAAAGGGTTAACACACATAAAGTTACATTCCCTCCATATACAATGTAAACATGATATTTGTCCCAAAACATTCAAATTAAACAGATGATGGTAAAATTATGTTTTAAAAATTGTGGTTCATTAAAGTTTTGAAACACATTTGGGCAATATTCATATTAGAATAGATACTCTTTAAACTACAAAACATAATTTAACAAGAAAAAAATGAACATAAATAACACCTTTAAACACTTGCATTCCCGTCAATGTGTTTTTGTGTTTCTTTTGCCGCAGCAATTTGGTGAGATCGAGTATGTGCGCATACTGACAGACCGGCAGTCTGGAGAGTCAAAGGGATTGGCCTACGTCAAGTATTACCGGGCGTACCATGCCGCCCTGGCTCTTGAGAACTGCGATTCATGTGAGTCTCGTGATTTGAGAAACTATTGCACAGTTCGGTATTATCATTCATTATTTCATTCTTTTAATTATGTAGTAAGATATATTTTTGTTAGGAATTTGCTGAATTAAAATTTAATTTCAGTACTGTATAACATTTTTAGCGATATCTTGTAGTCAACTTCCTGCTCAGGCTATATGAGATTTATATGTAATATTTATTGACTAAGACTTTTCCCTCGCTACTTGTATGAGTTGAACCATAGCACTGGTCGGTATTGAAATACACTTTTTAACATGGAAGTGGTTTGTGTTTCATTTGAGCAAATTACTAAATTAAAGTACTTAAGAGTACTTCTGATTACCCAGACCCTCTTGATTGCTTGCCTTCCCAGAATGCATTGAATCTTTCCAAGCATTTTGCCCTTTCATGGACGGTCAGTATTTAGCAGTGTTTTGGCCGGCCTTCTGTTGCAGCCTTCAAGCCAGTGTTTGCATCCAACAAGGTCAGTCGTCCAGTGCCTGACCGCTACAGTGACCGCTACATGGACTATGAGTACGCGCCACGTGCCAGTGGGAGCAATTACAGCACGACGAGCAGCGTGGACTACTGTGAGCCCCTCGTGTCTCCTTCGGGGAACCATCGGGCCAACCATTGTGAGCGCAGTCCAACACCGGGGTCGAGTCCCACAGCTAATGTGGTGGCCCTCATATTTCGGCTGTAGTTAATTAGATTCAAGGTGACCCTTGTATCATGGCTGTAGTTGATTAAGTTATTGCTGGTCTGAAATGTACTTTAGCACAGTTTTTCAATTACAGTTTTTCCTCTTCATATGAGCCTGTTTTGCACTTAGTTAACTATTATATATATATATGTGATATTCAACCCAATATTTTACCATACCATATGTGTACTGATACCAACACAAGATACCAACATTCATTAGATGTTTAAAATCATTGATAAGCTTGGTTAAACTTACCGTTGAAAATATTACTACGCACTTATTTTGTTACTGAATCATGTGTTGCGAACAACTGACTGTACCTCAGCATGATCGTAATAATGGCATCTCTCAGTAATACTGACATTTATTAGCATCAGTTTAGAATATACACAACATGATCACAATGGTGAGGTTTCAGTATAATATCTACACAACATGGTCACAGTGGTGAGGTTTCAGTATAATATCTACACAACATGATCACAATGGTGAGGTTTCAGTATAATATCTACACAACATGGTCACAGTGGTGAGGTTTCAGTATAATATCTACACAACATGATCACAATGGTGAGGTTTCAGTATAATATCTACACAACATGGTCATTGTGACAAGGTTTGCTTGTTTCAGTTTGGTCCTGCATAATATAGTTGTAACTACCTCAAGACATGGTCACAATAGCAATATTTGTGTGTTGCAGCGATGTCTCCACTTGACATGATACGTCCATACGGCGAGATGTCGGGGGAGTGTTGTCTGGAGGTAATGGCGTCGACAACAGCCACTCCAGAGCAGCTGAGAGTGCTCATGGATCTTATACCAGGCTTCGAGTACTGTGACTTTGACAGACTCACAGGTCAGTATTCAGTTACCATGCATGGGAGATAACTGAATAATACTGTAGTAGTATTAGATATACCCATAAAAGTATGCATTTCCTGAGCTATCCAACAAACCACAATTTATTGATAAAACACAGACAAGTGGGTGACATTTGCCATGGAAATCAATCACAAAATGGTAGAAAATTGAAAAACCTTGAATGTTAAAATTAGAAAAACTTAAATAAGAACCCACTTCTGTTTTTGGCTACCAACCATCAATTTTTGGGGGGGGGGGCATTTGGATGGTGATCGCTGGCTATGGGACAACAGGAGTGAATATGTATGGTTTTGTTTATTTTGCAGTGATCGGATAAAATCTGTTAAAAATGACTCAAATGAAAAATCAGAATCTTGTTAAAGTACTTGACAATTAGCAATTTTTTGTGTGATTATTGCACACACTGCTACTGTTTATATATCTTCCACCAGGTGTTGCATACGTGCGCTACTCATCGCCAAAGTGTGCCGCCTATGCGAAGGACAAGCTGAATGGGTTCGAGTATCCCACTGGTTACCGCCTCTCCGTGCGCTACCCTGTGGCAGCAGCGGCGGCGGGGGACGGCTTTGCACGACATGGGTAGGTTATTTGTTCAGGTGTTATGGGCATATTATAAGTTTTTGTATGTAATCAATATACAGTGAAACCTCATCAGTTTGTTCCTCGATAATCCGTTTGATTAACTAATCTGCATGTTTTTCATGAACAGATCTCTGTGATTCGCCAGTCCAGATGCTTTGTTAATCCAATGAAATCCCTTGAGATCCAAAGTGTGCGGATAAACGAGGTTCCACTGTATCATTAGTGGCAACCGTTATTTCTTTAGGACTTGGAGGTGTTGCAGATCAGGCACATTTTACAAAACTTGGATCCACTGATTATGGTTTGTTTCCTTTGGATCCATTGATTATGGTTTGTTTCCTTTGGATCCACTGATTATGGTTTGTTTCCTTTGGATCCATTGATTATGGTTTGTTTCCATTGGATCCACTGATTATGGTTTGTTTCCTTTGGATCCATTGATTATGGTTTGTTTCCATTGGATCCATTGATTATGGTATGTTTCCATTCAGTAATCATGTAACTTGTGTTGATGTTTGCTAACATATCCCATTTGAACCCTTGCTGGTTGCATTGTAGTTGTTGTAGACAAGTGGGCCACAGTGTCATTTTGCTGCCATTTGAAGCTTACGCAATTTCTTTCAGTCCTCATTGCCTCAGTTCACTCAGCTGTATAAATGAGTACCTGACAATAGCCGGTGATGGGGTTCCAGTAATGGCATTAAAAGAACAAACAGTTTTCGTGCAGCAATTGCAGCATGGCTGAATGTTTACAATAAAACTTGATATGGTGTTTGCGTGAACAGGTCTGCCATGGGCACGGTATCACCTGACTGCGGCAACACATCTTGGAGGGGTGAGGTATAAATAGAACATTTTACTTTGTAGGCAGGTCACTGATACATATGGGACGGGGCCGAGCACCAGTCTGACGGGCAACCTGTCGAGTGCGTCAGACTTGTGTCAGAACATCCAGGCTTTGTCCCAGTCAACAGATATCCAGGGAAATCTACAGGAGCTCGTGCACTCCATTGAGAAGGTGGGGTCAGCATTCACGGGATCACTTGATGGGGATGTCGTTGGCCCCATAATGTAAACATGATGTTCCCCCTGAAAAATTATAATTAAACAGATGACGGTTAAAACATCTTTTTCATTTGGATGATCAGGTTGTTAGAACTGATATAGTTTGTACCATGTAACATGATTTTATGTTAATTTTAAAATAAATTTTTTTTTGATGTTACCTTTAAAACTCCCTCCTCGGTTCATTCATCCCATTGGGAATCAGTTGTTCATATCTGTAGTGTGTGAATAGTTTAAGTATTCTGCATAGTCAGATTAATGCTGCATACTTAAAGTCATTAATATAATTGAAAGAACTCACTTTGATCATTAGGTCAGGTAATTTGCGAAAGCGTGGAGCCTTAGATTATAGCACACAGAGCTGGGTCTGGCAGTCAAAAGAATAATTCCATTGTTTATCTGATGATTTCACTAAACTTAAATAAAAATTGTGTACAAATGAACTTGTAGTTGATACTAGACAGGTTAAATTTGTCACAAAATGAATCTGAAATGAGACGAGTGAAAATATTGAATTGAGGATGGACTTTTAAGGTTCTAGCCATTAGGCAAGTCCCTCGGTGTGAAGCTGTTGCACAGATTAATGAATTGTTATCATCTTGCAGGCGACAGCCGTATTACAGCAGGCAGGCATCGGTGGCGGGGGCATCGCAGCCAACACGGTGGGGGCGTCGGGCGACGTGCGGGTACGCTACTGCAACGTTCCACTGCCAGAGAAGAAGGCCTACGCGTCACGTGACAGCACAATGGAGCAGCGGCTCTTCATTGTCAGTCAGCCGGAGAGCTTCCAAGAACGCATCCTACAGGACGCCTTCTGTCGCTTTGGCAACCTCATTGATGCCTACTTCATGCCAGGTACGTTCACTGAAACTCAAGTCACTCCATTTGGTCTCGTTAACAATAAGTGCCAGCCATCTGTTCTGTTGCCAAGATTGTTGCACAGCAGCCTGTCCCGCTGCAGCCTCTCCCACTGCAGCCTCTTCCACTGCAACCTGTCCCACTGCAGCCTCTCCCACTGCAGCCTGTCCCACTGCAGCCTGTCCCGCTGCAGCCTCTCCCACTGCAGCCTCTCCCACTGCAGCCTGTTCCACTGCAGCCTCTCCCACTGCAGCCTGTCCCGCTGCAGCCTCCCCACTGCAGCCTGTCCCATTGCAGCCTGTCCCACTGCAGCCTCTCCCACTGCAGCCTGCTCCACTGCAGCCTGTCCCACTGCAGCCTCTCCCACTGCAGCCTGTCCCACTGCAGCCTCTCCCACTGCAGCCTGTCCCACTGCAGCCTCTCCCACTGCAGCCTGTCCCACGGCAGCCTGTCCCACGGCAGCCTGTCCCACTGCAGCATGTCCCACTGCAGCCTGTCCCACTGCAGCCTCTCCCACTGCAGCCTGTCCCACTGCCTCCCACCATTAAGCATCTTAATTATCTCCCTTTTCCCGGGATCATCCTCAAACAGTGCTCCATCAACCGACGCCGCCCCTCTCCCAGAAGTTTGTTCAAACTGGGGCTGGCGGCATGCCACAGGCATTTGTCGAGTCGCATTCTACCACGACTGACAGCTAGCATCAATGTTTTAGCATAGGGCTTCTCAAAGTTCTTCTCTCCATATACCCCCTGAATCCTTATCGTGAATAAGGTACAAGTATGTTGATGTTCAAATCTGTTGTGCACAAAACAGTTTAAGTAATATGCACTTAATAAGAATGCATACTGTTGTTGTTAAAATCGTTAAAAGAAATGACTTTCATCATTCGAGTCACATGCAAAAATACAGTTAGCCTTGAGGTGATATATTTGTAACATATGCTACTTTGGAACTTTTGCCCTTTTTTTGGTTTGGTCGTACCTGAGCAAATTTAATAGTTTGTCTGATGATTTTCATCAAAACTATGAAAACAAAATAGCAGGTTGGCTGTGATACAGGATAGGTTTGATTTTTTACAAATTAACTTGAAATGAGATGACAAAAACATCAAGCAGCTTTAAAAACTACTCCTTTTGTAGGTCGTAACTATGGTTACGCGAAGTTTGCAAGTCGTGAGAGTGCCCAGCAAGCCATCACCTCGTTGCACGGACAACAGATCTGTGGCATGCGCCTGAAAGTCCTCGAGGCCGAACCACCGAGGCACGATGACGAGTCTGGCAGCATGAAGAGGCCCCGCACTTAGGTGGTGCCCTCTACAGGTAGGTTGAGGTATGGTTTCCAATCTGAATTAATTTTGTAACTTTTTTTTTAGTTATGTGCAAGAATGACAATCTATGCTGTCTTGATGCGTTCTGGTAGGAAACACAGTAAGTAAATTAAATTAAAATAAATAAAATTTAAATATAATTTTATTAACTTGGTTACATTACCTGTCAATATGTGATTGCAGTCACAATTAAATTGTTTACATATTGTACTGCATATAATGTACATAATACATTTATCTTATATTTATACTGATTTTATTTATTTTGTTTAATTAAGTGTGTAATGCAAGAAAACCTATTTTGGAACAAGATCTGTTCTAATCTTCTAATTCATAAACTAAATGTGTAGAATTGCTTTATTGGTTGTAGTGTAATTTTTATATAGCCGTAGAAGAAACTGCAGTATTGTAGGATAGTATATGTTATCAGTAAGCACTGTTTCTTTCAGTCTTCACATTTCAGAATTGTCCAGATTAGTTGATGACTAGTCACAACAAAGTATGTTGATTGTTGAAAGATATTAGATTGTCATTATGGAATACACTGTTGTATAACGTAGTCGTTGATACATTGCCAGTACCCCAGAGAATAACAGGGTGTGTCATGAAGTTCGACAGAGGCTTAGGAAGATCTAGTTTTTGTGACGTAGTTTTCAAAAGGATTGCTTATGTTGTATTGTTTATGTTAAGTATTCCATGTGATGTTGTACAGCAGATTATGAGCCGGGAACACTGATAATGATCTAGGCCGTATTTCTCACCGAGACTTCCAATTCCAGTGAATTTTCAGCACTGAACAGGCTATTTTCAGTTATTCTTGTAAAACCTTATTGGACATTCCAGACTTTGGAGTATTCCAGTTATTGAGGGTGATTCATGTTAGGGGACATCTCGTCCTTGTTGGTTCAGGTAAGACCATGATAGAATAGATGGGACTATCACTTACCATAGGCTTATGAGCCACAAGGAACACAGGTCATTTCAGCACAAAATGTACGTTGCATGGACTTTAAGCTCAGGACCATTGGCTTGGAGATCAGTTGTGTTGACCGCTCCACTACATTTGACAGCATTTGTTTGGACGCAGGTAAGTAGCTTGGTATAGGTAGTAGATGCATTGTGAACATCTGGAACTGAAAAGATAAACTGAGACGTCATGTGAGACCACGACAGTTGGAACATATTATGGATGGTTTGGACAGTTAGTGAAATATCCATCAAGTTGGTAGGTTTATATAAGTAGCGATTTGCTTCAACCGCCACTTAGTCACTCTCAACGTTTCGGCAACCATCGTCAGGAATTCTGGGACGAATAGTTCTTCCTTTGCTCGCCAGTTGACTTAGCGAACAGTTCGTCCCCTACGTGGCTCAGTCAGTATTCCCCCTTGTCTCGATTCATGATTGGCCATAATTTTATGGATTGGAAAGAAGACTCCAATTATGAGTCGAGTCGAGGGGATACGGATTGAGCCACGTATGGAACAGCCTGCTTGTTCGGCCTGCTAGTTTAGCTGTTTGTCCCAGAATTTCTTATGAAGGCTGCCCATGGCAGCCGAAGCGTTGAGAGTAAGTGATCTCAGTAGTTGTGGTTGAAGAACATCGTTACTCAGGTTTGGACAGTGTGGGACACTAGGGAGGAATACATGACATTAACGTGAACGTCGGAGAGAGGAAACAGCGTACCTGGCAATACTCGTCACCACTGTGTTTGCTTATACATTGTACAGCAGTTTGCTAAATAAAATGATAATTCGGCTGATTCGCTGTTGATTGTTTATTGTGGGGAAGTCTCCACACATTTCTGACGTGATGTGTCGCTTGTCCAGGTTTACAACTGTGCTAGACAACTGATGCATGTGTGCGTGCGTGCGTGCGTGCGTGCGTGCGTGAGTGCGTGCGCGGTCGACTGTACACTTTTAAAGACTTGAGATCGCAGTCTCTTACGTGTACTAGACAGACGTGACAGTGTGTCACGGAAGAGGTATTCTGTTTCAGTCTGACGACGCCAACTGTTTGGAGACTGAACTGTATTTGTCCTGCCTTTGGCTTCTCTGGGCTGCGCTAGCCTCTTCGTGAAATGTAAACTGTACTTTAGCGAATTCTTCTTTGACATGTGCTTCTACCGTGATGGTGCTAACACGCCATTTCAGCGCCTGACGTCTCGGGCACTTGAAGGACTCGTTGCAAGCCGCGGTCTGTTCTCTGCTTTGCTCTAGGCGCCGATACTTGAGACTCGCCGCCGACTGTTACTGCCGCAACTACTACTGCACTACTGATGGTGACTGATGAAGCGAGTGACTCTGACAACGACAACGATCGTGATGTTGTACCGCGACTGGCTGACAGTCGTTACTCTGCGACTGGCCGACAGGTGGCGTGCACCGCAGCGCCATCTACCGACAACGTTCGACGACGGCCGCTCACTTGACTGGTCATGCCATTTGAAGTTGACGTCGCCGAAATACGTGACTGCGTTACGGAGTAGTGGTAGTATTACAACTGTTCCGTTGCCGTTGCGACTGGCATTGTAGAAATAATATTGCGCTGCCTCTGCGTCGTTAACACTGCGCAGTGCTGTCACCGTACCGGGTAGCGAAGAAGTTAGGTTAATTAGGTTACAACACTGCTAAATAAAGTGAAAACTCGTGGTTAAAGTTTCGAAAGTTGAGTAGTTTTGCAAGTGAAAACCATTCGACCATGACGATTATTAATTCAACCCGTCTAATTGAACATTATCTCATGTCAGCTTAGAAGTATCTGTCTCGCAACTCGGTTGAGTGCATCCAACGGTTTTAGGCAATGCCGATGTTAACTTGTGCCCTTAGCCTATAGAAACCACAAAGAGTAATATTTAAATTTACTGAAAAACAGGTAACATGAAAACATCCGTTTATGATCTTGATCTAGAGTCAAGTGTAAGGCCGCGATTTGTACACAGAAAGTGATTGATGATTGGCAACTCACGACGAAGACAACTATAACATATTAATGTTGACGGACCGACTGGGTTATTGAGAAAAGACACTTATTAAGAACACATTAAAAGAGAAGCGTACAATGAGATGTTTGTTAACCCCAAACCGGTCAACACCCGTGTGTGACGTCACTGTTCAGTGTTATTTTTACAGAGGCAGCGTTTGTTTTTTCTTGTTCTTTAAAGACCTGTTCACACGAGCGATTAGTTGTCCGATTGGTCGAACTTCACAGTGTCGCCCAACCAATTGGACGCAATTGGTTGAGCTACACATTGTAGCCCGACCAATCCGACAACCGATCGCTCGTCCTCGCATTGATGCTGTTGCTACGACTTTGAGGGCTGAACTGACGGCAAACTAGCATACTGTATGCTACGTGACTGTTACGATGTACGTGATACTGTTGACTATTAATCTCTCTCCAGTTATACGCTAGTGTCAAGTCCTATTGCATTGATCATAAGAGCTAATGAATGTGTCGATGCAGTCATTTTATTTCTTAGATGTTCATCCTTTTTCGTCCCAAACTAGGCCATTTTAATGATGCAAACCTTTAAAACATTGACCTGGATTAAAAAACTTATGGAAGCCACACTAAACCCAAGCAATGGAATCTAGTGTAAAGTGTATCGTAGGCTAGCGTGTAACGTAGACTCCGTTTTTGCTTTAATGAAAACTCGTTACTGCTGGTGACAATGTCACGTACTGACTAGGTATCAACGTCAGCATTCGAAGTCAACCATTACAGAATCGTGGTACATTCACAAATCAGAGCCACAAACTTTCACGACGACGTTACGTAGCGCTGTCGTAAGTGCTGCACGTGACGGTAACCTCGTGAGCAGTCGCACAACGAACAGTACAGTACCGCCACCTGGTGGACGGACATAGGCACTACGTTGTACTAGAAAGTGCCACTCTTAGCAGTACTCCTAGCCAGTTCTGTTACGATGAAGTCAGCAATGACGCACGCCCCATGCGAACATAGATCAACGTTGACATTTTCAACTGTTTTGTTTTGGAATCGTTGGTGTTGTCCTTTCTTTGGCGTTGTCCTTGATACGCAGTTAGTGTTGTCGTTATGCTTGCAAATGTGTGTTTTGTTAGTGTAGGCCTACAAGTGGTTGTTGCCCGGATATAAGTACCCAGAGTGTTATGTTCGATTGGCGGCCGTCGATTTCGATCGCGCGTTAGTTAAGACAGATTTTGTGGCGGTCATTCGTTTATGCTAAATGTGAATAGTCTTAATTTCTTTCACAGCCGCGAAATGTGGCAATCGCAGCTGATTTTCGCAGTGGGTGTGTTTAGTGCCTGTTATAACTGAACAATACCGTCAGTGTTACTTAGACAAATTTTCATCGATGGCTGCGGCTCGTCTGATCTCTGGACTGGGAAGCTGGACTTGAATCGGTTACATATTTAATTTCAAAAATAAATAAGGTACAAAACATTATAGTTGTTTGTTATTTAGTCAATGTATTCGATGTGGCTACAAAAAAGATGTTTAAGTGTGCATAGAACGACACCTCCATTATTTTTGAGTGGATGACCTTGCGGACTTAGCAAATTGTCCAGTAGTGGCAGTTACTTTATGACACGCAGAACCAGAACGAAGCTAACATATACATTGATTAAAGACAGTTAATGCTCTGTCGACTTCGGCTTCGTGAGTCGAATAATGACATGTTTTGTTTCACGGTAAAGTGCACATTGACTACAACACGAAATAAACTCAAGCCAACTTCCTTGAACGAGCTGACTTAAAGGACATTGTGGACTGTATCACGCTCAAGTAGTTCTATTCCAAACAGCCCAATATTGAGCTAACGCAGGAGTTTGGACCAACGGCTTTTAGTGTCTCTTCCGAAAGACACGGGCAAATTGGGGTGAACGAAATTGTCCAAGCTTCGAAACGGCGGAGGTGGAATCGAACCACCGTCCTCTCGATCGACAGGCGGGTTGTCTAACCAGACCACCGCTCCCCACGCTAAGCAAAAATACTGTTATGTTTCACAGATGGTTCGTTGAACATGCACGCACGACACAACATAGTGTCGTTATTGTTACAATGTGTTATGCATCGGATATGGAAACGGCATTGTATTTTGCAACTCTGTTGAATACGGATTTCACAACTAGATATTACAGTGATATATCCAACAGTGCGCTAGTTCTCTACGACACAGATAACACTAACTATACAGCTACTTAGGGGTAGTCGAATAAGTTCTCAAAGTCCAAAAAACGTATAGTGTCTAGTATTGGTTCAAACCACCTCTCACCCCCTCAGTACGTGGCGTGGGACATAAGTTAAAGCACGTATTGCTAATCAAATCGTATTCGTTTGTCTCGCGAAATGTGACGACGTTTTTTTGGAATTTGAGAACTTCTGCGACCATCCCCAATGGTACGTGTATGGTTTTTTTTAAAAAAGTTCTTAGCTTGTCTATTAGTACCTCTTTAAATGCTTTGCTCTTCATCACTTGGCAAATCTATTCTTTTTTCGTCCGCATGATTTCTGGTATTATTCATTTAGCTGACTGAACGTAATTGCCAAAGACTTTCAACGGTATCAGATGTATTCGAAAGCCAGTCATATTGACTGTGTTATTGTGCGCCACAGCCACTATCAAGTATTACGACGAAGTAATGTTATAAATCTGTAAACGTTATGAATACGCAACCAGGTGGGAGGTAGGCTTTGCGATCAACCGGAAGCCATCAGCCGAATCTGTGAATATCCGTCGTCAACAGTGGTGATGCAAATGTACATCAGTTGAGCGTCATCAACAGTAGTGATGCCAATGTACATAAGATTGAGCGTCATCAACAGTGGTGATGCCAATGTACATCAGCTTGAGCGTCGTCAACAGTGGTGATGCCAATGTACATCAGCTTGAGCGTCGTCAACAGTGGTGATGCCAATGTACATCAACTAGACCATCGTCAACAGTGGTGATGCCAATGTACATCAACTTGAGCGTCGTCAACAGTGGTGATGCCAATGTACATCAACTAGACCGTCGTCAACAGTGGTGATGCCAATGTACATCAGCTTGAGCGTCGTCAACAGTGGTGATGCCAATGTACATCAACTAGACCGTCGTCAACAGTGGTGATGCCAATGTACATCAACTTGAGCTTCGTCAACAGTGGTGATGCCAATGTACATCAACTAGACCGTCGTCAACAGTGGTGATGCCAATGTACATCAACTTGAGCGTCGTCAACAGTGGTGATGCCAATGTACATCAACTTGAGTGTCGTCAACAGTGGTGATGTCAATGTACATCAACTAGACCGTCGTCAACAGTGGTGATGCCAATGTGCATCAACTAGACCGTCGTCAACAGTGGTGATGCCAATGTACATCAACTAGACCGTCGTCAACAGTGGTGATGCCAATGTACATCAACTTGAGCGTCGTCAACAGTGGTGATGCCAATGTACATCAACTAGACCGTCGTCAACAGTGGTGATGCCAATGTGCATCAACTAGACCGTCGTCAACAGTGGTGATGCCAATGTACATCAACTAGACCGTCGTCAACAGTGGTGATGCCAATGTACATCAACTTGAGCGTCGTCAACAGTGGTGATGCCAATGTACATCAACTTGAGCGTCGTCAACAGTGGTGATGCCAATGTACATCAACTTGAGGGTCGTCAACAGTGGTGATGCCAATGTACATCAACTAGACCGTCGTCAACAGTGATGATGCCAATGTACATCAGCTTGAGCGTCGTCAACAGTGGTAATGCCAATGTATATCAGCTTTAGCGGGGCACTACGTTTACAAAGCAAATTCCACACGCTTCACACAGCATTCACGAGAGACTTACATTATATCACAACAGGTTAATTTAATTAGGTTAATTTTAGGCGGCACATGACTCGCACCGATATTCCAAGTACGCGACGTTAACAAGGACCTAGAGAGACCCGGGGGGGGGTACTGTCATACCAAAGCGGTGGGGGTGTGCCGCCAGAGCCCCATGGAGCACATGGAGAGAGAGAGAGAAAACAAGAAATTTAGGGTCGCCAAGAGAGAATTATTGAACAATTTATCTAATATCTATAAGCGTAAGGTAAGCCCGGGCGGAACGTTTCCATTGGGAAATTTCCTCTTCGATGAAAGGGAGAATTATCAGGTTTAATTGGGGCACAAAGAGAGAAAATTTACATTTTTTCTTCGGACGGAGAGAAAAATGGCAAAAAACAAGGGCATTTGCGCGGCACATACATGTATACCTCAGTATAGGGAGTACCCCCTTCGGGGAGAGACCAAGGCTTCCCGAACTGGGGGGAGGGTTTGTGTGGTGACTTGTAGGGACGCACGCACGCATACGTTTGTGTGTGCGTGCATGCATGGAAGCCAGTCTTCTATATTGAGTAACAACACCACTCAAAATTATAAGTAGATATAACACATTTATGAATTCGTTTTTGTTTCAACTAGCAAATGCACAGAAACATAAGTTAATAATAGTAGTATGGGAAGGCAGTGTTACTTGAGCCACTGGGTTAGTTAAGCCACCCATGTTTCCTGGGAAACTACGGCAGCGATAGTCGCATGGTACCACACACTGATTGAACGTGTCATTAGAACACTATTATTGAGGTATAATAGGTTAGATTTGTGCCAACGGCTAAATAGTGTAAGCTAAAAGAATATTTTTCGAAACTATCAGCGTACGTGACCAGACTTTATTGTTTTGCAATTAAAAATGGTTTAACTATGCACACTATTGCTTATTTGTTGAAACAGGGTTAGTTGACCACCCAAGGCCAAGGGAGGGTTAGTTGAGCAGCAGCTAAAGAACGAAGACGAGTGTTCTTTATCCCAAAATACATCAGGAATAAATTTGTCTGAGTAAATTGGGTCAAGGCAACATATTAGCAGTTAGTTACACTGGTTGCGATTGCTATAAGTCTATTAATCAAGTGTGTCGACTTATTAATTAAGCGCGTAGACTTGTCAGAAACGTACCTGTTATACCCATATGTTGGGTAGATGTATTGGCTGAGTTGTTATGATTTTTTGTACAAGGCTGTTATGTCTTCATGTTGGGTTTGTTGTTGAAAGATCAACCAGGGAAACAGTATAATAAATACAACACTAACTTTACTATCATGATCGTACACACAACACGAAGCCCGAGCAGAGCTGCATGCCAGACTGCGGTTGCCGTAAAACACAAATCGACTATTGGTAGATGGAACACCACATTCCTCCCTGTATAGATTAGAACTAATAACGTGTGCAATTTACGTCAACATCAACATAAGCATAAATCAGTTCAGAAATAATTATGCACAAAGTGGGCGGAATGGTCCACCGGTCTAATTACGCCTTCCGCTTGCAGCCTGTCGAGTTCTGCGAATACTTTACCTCTCAATGCGAGAGGAACATGATGTAACTTGAAATAACGATGCATTACTTTGTTGTCAACATACAGTTTTGCCTGTACACCCTTCAATTTCCCCATACCTTCGCGGAACAGTTCTGGAAATAGTCTGGCATGTGATGCACTGTTGACCCGCCTAGTTTCAAGTGTTCCAACCAATCTCTACCTAACAGATTTTGACCTGTACCCTGTACTACCATACATGACAGCTGGTAAGATTTCTCTTGATGATGCACATCAACAGTCACGCGTCCCACTGGTTGTATCATCTCGCCGGAATAGGTCCGCAAACTCGGCAAACTGTTGACAACCTTGCTGAATTTGTTCAAATTGCCTTGAACTGATGACCCTGACATCTGAGCCAGTGTCAATTTCCTCCATTGTTGGTACATTGTTCAGCACCATTGCACACATGTATGGTTTAACATGTTTGGTTATTCTGTTTGCCATGGTTTGGTACAGGTACAGGCTCTGGTTGTACTCAATGTTAGATTCTGGCTGTGTCATAGGTTCGTTCACATGAACGCTGCATGCTTCATGTTTCACTAAGTGCATTTTATTCACTGCATGACACACTTTTGCGAAATGATTTCATGTCCATATTTGTAACATTTCCTTCCACGTGCTGGACATTGCTCCTCCCTCGTATTATGCCGTGCGCCACCACAACCACGCCACTTGTCACTGTTAGCACCACACTTCTTGCTGAAGTGTTTACCCCTGCTGTGTTTAGATCTGGCTTCACCATAATCTGACGGATAATCATGCCGATCTTTCTACCGTGTCTGAGGCTTTGAATACATCTGTTGTAACCTGCCATCATCATTGCTGACACTAGGACCTACCATTGACATTGCTTGGCCCTATACCGTTTCAAAGTCTGAGGCTTTGAATACATCTGTTGTAACCTGCCATCCTCATTGCTGACACTAGGACCTACCATTGGCATTGCTTGGCCCTATACCGTTTCAAAGTCTGAGGCTTTGAATACATCTGTTGTAACCTGCCATCCTCATTGCTGACACTAGGACCTACCATTGGCATTGCTTGGCCCTATACCGTTTCAAAGTCTGAGGCTTTGAATACATCTGTTGTAACCTGCCATCCTCACTGCTGACACTAGGACCGACCATTGGCATTGCTTGGCCCTATACCGTTTCAAAGTCTGAGGCTTTGAATACATCTGTTGTAACCTGCCATCCTTACTGCTGACACTAGGACCGACCATTGGCATTGCTTGGCCCTATACCGTTTCAAAGTCTGAGGCTTTGAATACATCTGTTGTAACCTGCCATCCTTACTGCTGACACTAGGACCGACCATTGGCATTGCTTGGCCCTATACCGTTTCAAAGTCTGAGGCTTTGAATACATCTGTTGTAACCTGCCATCCTCATTGCTGACACTAGGAACGACCATTGGCATTGCTTGGCCCTATACCGTTTCAAAGTCTGAGGCTTTGAATACATCTGTTGTAACCTGCCATCCTCACTGCTGACACTAGGACCGACCATTGGCATTGCTTGGCCCTATACCGTTTCAAAGTCTGAGGCTTTGAATACATCTGTTGTAACCTGCCATCCTCACTGCTGACACTAGGACCGACCATTGGCATTGCTTGGCCCTATACCGTTTCAAAGTCTGAGGCTTTGAATACATCTGTTGTAACCTGCCATCCTCACTGCTGACACTAGGACCGACCATTGGCATTGCTTGGCCCTATACCGTTTCAAAGTCTGAGGCTTTGAATACATCTGTTGTAACCTGCCATCCTCACTGCTGACACTAGGACCGACCATTGGCATTGCTTGGCCCTATACCGTTTCAAAGTCTGAGGCTTTGAATACATCTGTTGTAACCTGCCATCGTTACTGCTGACACTAGGACCGACCATTGGCATTGCTTGGCCCTATACCGTTGTTGCGACCAACGTACGCCCATCTTTAATAAGTTCATACAGGGTTATGTTCGGCTCGCTTAGTCCCTTTTCGCGGATTTCCCCAAATGGCACTCTGTGTCGTGGACATCACAGTTTTTAGGCAGCTGCTTCAGACGTGCGTGGAACTTTTCGATAATTTCACCCGCTGCTTTCACCGCCTGGCGGAACACGAATATTTTGAATTCAACATTTCGTTGACGCGAAATATTCAGTCAATATTTGTTTTGTTTGTTCGTATGTTATGTCGGCGACAACTCCCAAATCCTCACTTAGGTCGAATACGTCCTCGCCAGCATGATGTAAAAGTACTGCTTTCTTTTTCTTTAAGTCATCGATCGATAACTTTCGCCGCGATGAAACTGTCCAGTCGTCGTAGCCAGCGCGGGGGGGGGGGTACTGTCATACCAAAGCGGGGGGGGGGGTGTGCCACCAGAACCCCATGGAGCACATGGAGAGAGAGAAATCAAGAAATTTATAGTCACCAAGAGAGAATTATTGAACAATTTATCTAATATCTATAAGTGTAAGGTAAGCCCGGGCGGAACGTTTTCATTGGGAAATTTCCTCTTCGATGAAAGAGAGAATTATCAGGTTTAATTGGGGCACAAAGAGAGAAAATTTACATTTTTTCTTTGGACAGAGAGAGAAAATGGCCAAAAACAGGGGCATTTGCGCGGCACATACATGTATTCCTCAATATAGGGAGTACCCCCCCCCCCCGGGAGTCAGCGCCAGCGGTCCCGTCTTGCTGCTGCTGTATCAACCGGGTCAGGAGAAAATGGCTGCGTACTGGCCTGGTCCATGTCGTCGTCTATCCTCGTCGCCAATTTGATATGTCTTCATGTCGGGTTTGTTGTTGAAAGACCAACCAGAGAACAGTGTAACAAACACAACACAAACTTTACTATCATCACCGTATACAGGATTATACGACACGCTAAGCCGAAAGTTCCAAAGCACGGTCGAAAGTCGAGACAGTGCAAAATATGCACTATTCGTTAAAACGTGTGCGCCAAAACAATCACAGAATGAATCTTCATCCCTTTACCAACATTGTTCTCTCCTGTCACCCACTGATACACAGGGTACACCGGGGTTAGTTGTTACGCATTGAAATGGTACAGAGAAGAGCTGCAAGACGAATCTTCTACGATTCCAGTCCCTTAACAAGGGCCTCTAACCATGTTGACAAATCTCGAAAACAAGGAAAGTCGACACAATCTTCACGGTGTTCACAGTCATGAAAAAGGTAAGGGTACGTTATTGTATAGCACAGTATCCAGTCCTTGGGACTGTTCAAAGTGCTTTACATTTCATCCCCTGGCAGACCTGTTTATTCCAACGCCATCTCAACTTCTCTGGGTAGCATTGAACTAATGAACAACGTTGTGGACATGACACTTCCAATATAAGCTCTCCAGCCAATGTCCAGAGGTCAGCAGTGGAAGCTCTACGTAGGCTACACTCCAGGACCGACGTAGGGGAAAGGTGCCTAATACGGGCCCCTAATGTATGACGGGCCCCTGCGGTTGTGTCAGACACGGTACTGTTAAAGGGAAACTAATTAATACAGTTTCAAAAGACCCACAAGAGGGCACCACATGACTGCGAAGTGAAAAGGCAATGTTCGTATTGACAAGGTGAGCGAGAAAAACATGTTTTACTGACTTTTGTTTAATATAATTAAACCTACAACCCTACAACCCTGACTTTTGTTTAATAATACTGTTGTGTTACAGTGCTAACATTTGTGTGAAGTTAGCATATGTATGACGCGTGCCGTATGTAAACAGAAGGTCGTTTGTATTACAATTATCAATGCGTATAACATTCGTTCTTCGAGTGCAACATTTTTTCAAAATGGCGACTATCATGAAAATGTTACTATTCGCCTAAGACGGGCTCGTCTTAGGCGACAAAACTGTTAGGCTACAATTATTTGCTTTCAATGACTTTACTGGTAAATACCTAATGCTGGGTGTGTTTCTTTGCAGATACATCAGTATGATATACAAAAGAAAGACGAACAGGCAAACCTGGTGCGAAATTAACACGACGAAGGCGATTGAAGCTGTGAGAAAAAAAGAAATGGGATTGAAACGTGCCAGTAAACAAGGTGCCGAGGACGACTCTACGGCGTCGATGCAGATTGAGAGGAGGTGCTAATAAAGCGGCAAAGAAAGGGCTGGGTGGGCTGAAGCGAGTTTTTAACGAAGCCATGGAAAATGAAATAGTGCAGCACGTCAAGTTTATGGAGGGAATGCTGTTCGGCTTCACGAGGACTCAACTAAGACGTATCGCTTTCGAATATGCTGAAGTAAATTGTATTCAAAACACGTTTAACGGTGAGACGAATGAAGCTGCCGTGCATTTGTTAAATGACTTCATGGCACGACACAAGGATGAACTCTCACTGAGAACTCCTGAAGCGACGTCGGCAGCATGCGCGCGAGGCTTTAACGCTGTCAGTGTGGGCTAGTTTTTCACTCTTCTAAAACAGCTACAAGCCTTGCACAGCTTTACCCCAGACAAGATCTACAACGTAGATGAGACTGGCGTCTCAACTGTTCCCAACCGACCATCTCGAATAATCGCTACAATAGGAAAAACAAGTCGGTGTCTTGTCATCGGCCGAGCGTGGCCAACTAGTCACGGTCGAAATTTGCATGAGCGCTGCTGGGGGAAATATGTGTCACCGATTTTCGTGTTCCCCAGAAAGCAAATGAAGACCGAACTGATGGACCGGGCATCGCCTGGCTCCATTGCCGAGGCACATGAGACCGGCTGGATGCAGTCTGATATTTTTGTTAGATGGTTTCAGCGTTTCATCACTCACGTCAGCACTACAGCTATAAAGGCTGTCCTGCTCATCCTTGACGGACACAAGACACACACAAGCAACTTACCTTTCATCGAGATGGCACGCAAAAGCCACGTGGTTGTGTTAAGCCTGTCCCCACATTGCAGCCATCGTCTTCAGCCGCTTGATGTGACGTTCATGAAGCCATTGATTGACTTTTACACCCAAGAAGTGGAGAACTGGTTGCGCATTCACCCTGGTCGTATCATTACGACTTACCAAGCAGCCGAACTCTTCCGTGGGGGATATATGCGAGTTGTAACGGTGATTACTGCAGTGAATGGCTTCACAAAGACCGGCATATGGCCAATTAACCGACATGTCTTTAGCGAACATCATTTTACTGCCGCAGCACCAACAGACATCGTGTTGCCACCTACGGGACAGATCAACAATGCAGTTGCAGATATAACAGACACCATAAACACCACGACTGACCGCACAACCTCCAGTCCACACGGGCAGATAGACACAGCAACAACCAGCCAAGCGGTTGCAACACCAGCCATCACGATAGTGTCTCCTGTACCGAAGGTCAAGTTGATCGCTGCCAGAAAATCATCCAACCGGGGGAAACGTGCATAATAACGAGCAGCCCTTACAAAAGGAAGATAAAGAAGCTGCGGCGGCACGGAAGAAACACAATACAGGAAGACCCTCGGACACGGCAGTTGCAAGCATTAGTGGCACCTACAAGCTTGCAAAGAAGCGACTCTTGGAGCCGAAGCGCCCCAGCAACGGTGCCAAGGATGTTCCTTGCCTCTATTGTGGGGAAAAGTTTGCGAACAGCCGAGGAGGCAAAATGTGGATATAGTGTTCCACATGCAAGGCTTGGGCTCATGAAGTATGCTCCGGGCACCACATGCAAGGCTTGGGCTCATGAAGCATGTTCCGGGCACGAAAATGGAGAGTTTGTGTGCGAAATGTGTGACGAATAGGACATTTCTGCAAGGGGCCCGTCTTGGGAACACTTTTTTTAATTCTGACTTTTAAACGGTATGGCAGCTTTTAAATATATATGTTCTTTTAATTCATATACGCACTGTTGTTGTTCATCATGATTTTAGTAATGTATGCTGCTAAGAATTGGTAACATGCATTTTGTCATACTGCGATGATTTGTCATATTTTGGGAAGGGTTTCCTTAAGTGGCCCGTATTAGGCACCTTTCCCCTACATATGAACTCCTTCCCGTCCGCTGTGCAACTCTGTATATCGATTCCACCAGATGCAGCAACCCCAATCATTGTTGACACACTCAAGAGCAAATTGAGACATTGGGCATAGCCTGTGATCTAGACCATGATATGTTTTAAACCACTTGTAGCATTTTCAAGAAATGCTACTATTAACCGGGACACTTGCTATATAGGCCTCATGTCTATACACAGAGCGTAAAATAACCGCACTCAGCTATATGTGCTCGCATCATGTGGGCAGACAACCTGAGGAATATTAACCGGCTGTCGAGTCTTCTGCAATGACACTGTACTAAATAAGAAGATATGCAGGTAATGAATCAGCAGATTCTGTACCCGTTGCTTCGTCTAACGTAATCCGTGACGTCATTCATAATCGCCGCCAACGCGTAGGAGGACTTCCGTTGCGTCAGCGGAAAGCGTACTCGGTCGGTAATGGGCGCCATAGCCGAATACAAATATACAGTCACGAATGCGATACCAGCGGCACCTCGCTTGAACGGACATTTTATGGTAAGACATTTCCGTGGTCTGTCGTAGAGCGCTCTCTGTAGACATTTGATGTCGCTGTGCACATGCGCCATGTACCAGAAAGTGTTATTTCTGATATTTTTGTATAAGTGAAGCTCTCGTCACTCGCGGTTTCGCTGCGTGTTTGGCTAGAAACAGTAGTATAGCCTTTATGGTAAAAAGAAAAGCGACACGCTTTTGTGACAATGTAACAATGATTACAGTTCCAGAGAAATGGGAAGTGTGTCAGAAACAATAAAGAATTTACACTGGGAACAACAAACGACTTAAAGAACAAACATATGTCTCACCTATTCCATACAGCCACCAAAGATCATCTATCCTTGCCAGTCAGAAACCTTCTCCAGCCAGCACACCTCAGTAGCAAAGCCTTATATACTACCCGAACAATTTAAGCGAGTTCTAACCCACTCAGTTCCAACAAGGCTTTGAATGAAAGGGATTAGCGTGGACTGCAAACAAGACATCGGAAGTCATTTTGCTAATAGAAATTGATTTTTATATATCAACAACCTATACCGTTTCTGACAAGCACAATGAGCGTGAGATGAAGCATGTATATAGCTGAACAGGGATTAAACAGGAGGATTGGAACCATATATAGCCAACACTTTATAGTCCTACATTATACTTTCTAAAAAATTACGAATGCCAACTTCGGTTTTCATGATCTTCTTCCCGACTTTCGAGTAGTGGCCCATTCATCGCTTCACACATACCACATACCACATACCACACACCACATACCACATACCTTCACACATACCACACCCAACTCTTACATACGGCCTATAAATGTATGGTGTTTGTGTCGACTTAACAAACATTTTTTATCCATTTTCTGTCAGAAGCTAGATAGCCTTATTCTTTAGTAATATCGATTCGTTGCGTTTCTAGAGCATGGGAATAAAACGGAGACGTAGCCCGATAACGTGAGCGAGCCACATATTTGATATGTAATTAAAAGCCGAGGTAGGCCTTACTAGAATGCTTGCGATGATGTCGATTAGTATTTTACAATGTCACATTTCGCACCCCAAAATGGCCGTAGCCTGAATTTGGCAACACGTTGAAATGTTGACGTGATGGTGCGATGTGAAGGAACGAAGGCAGGTACGTTGGAGCAACGCCATCGTTTCACCGCATCGCATCATCGCATTGCCAAATTCAGTACATAGCAGTCAGTGGCGGATCAAGGATCTTGGAGGAGGCCGGGGGGGGGGGTGGACAAACGTAGTTACCCATTAATTACCATGTAGCGGCGCACCGGACAAATGGGGATAAAATGAAGCCAAATGGGGCAAATGCCCCCCCCCTAAATACGCCACTGACCTCAGCAATAACCGTTCTCGGTCATCATAAACACCACAAGCATATCCTCGTTGCCGGGATCCCACCGTTCCTCCGTCTGTTCACGAACAGCGATCCCACCGTTCCTCCGTCTGTTCACGAACAGCGATCCCACCGTTCCTACGTCTGTTCACGAACAGCGATCCCACCGTTCCCCCGTCTGTTCACGAACAGCGATTCCACCGTTCCTCCTTCTGTTCACGAACAGCGATCCCACCGTTACTCCGTCTGTTCACGAACAGCGATCCATCGTTCCAATGTCTGTTTACGAACAGCGATCGAACCGTTCCACCGTCTGTTCACGAACACCGTTCCTCCGTCTGTTCACGAACAGCGATCCCACCGTTCCACCGTCTGTTCACGAACATCGATCCCACCGTTCCTCCGTCTGTTCACGAACAGCGATCCTACTGTTCCACCGTCTGTTCACGAACAGCGATCGAACCGTTCCACCATCTGTTCACGAACAGCGATCCCACCGTTCCTACGTCTGTTCACGAACAGCGATCCCATCGTTCCTCCGTCTGTTCACGAACAGCGATCCCACCGTTCCTCCTTCTGTCACGAACAGCGATCCCACCGTTCATCCGTCTGTTCACGAACAGCGATCCCACCTTTCCTCCGTCTGTCACGAACAGCGATCCCACCGTTCCTCCGTCTGTCACAAACAGCGATCCCACCGTTCCTCCATCTGTCACGAACAGCGAAACAATTGCGACTGACGTAGCGTGAGAGAAAGCGGTTGCACTTGGCCGGGGCGTCGAAGGCTTGGCGATGTCATCTGGCCGTCCGAACAACCAGAGGACGTGGCGAGCGACAAGGTACGACGACGACATCCTGGAGTTCAACTCCGAAAGCGTCGTCAATGGCGCCATCATCACCTTCATCAAGAGCTTCGTCGACGGCCCTGGTAAAGACACAGTGAGTGCCACGACGTCCACGCATAACCCCGTCTAGATATGTCAGACAGAACTCCCGCTTTTTCTTCGCTGTTTACATACTCTGCCGCTCTACCGCTTTCGAGCCAGCGTCTCCCGACAATCCGCAATTTCAAGGTTAAAAATTTAAATGTAATCATTTCGAATCCAAATATACCACCAAACAACCATTTCACGTAGAAATTGCACATGAAAATAAGAAATGTATCATAATTAAGTAAATATACTCACATAATGAAACATTCTTCCACCAGGAGCGGGAACCTCCTTTCTCGTACACAGCCGCGAGACCGCAACGATAGGTCCGCTGCGTCAGTTATTCATCTACCGCCCTCACATTATGAAAAGCGGTAGATCTACCGCTGTGTGGTCAATATTGCTTGGCACCTCTGCTTGTCATTAACGTTCTCCATGCGGACCTGTTAAACGGAAGGGCGGGGAGGTGTTCTTCCTATTTTGTCATTTTGTCTTGTGCATGACTTAATTATGTACTTGTAAGGCAGACTTACCCACTCGGCTCCCTTGTTATTCCAAAGAACACGCTCACGCCGCACGCACGCACGCACGCACGCACGCACGCACGCACGCACGCACGCACGCACGCACGCACGCACGCACGCACGCACGCACGCACGCACGCACGCACGCACACACCTGCACTACACTGCACTGTACTTAACCACACTACAACACTAAACATATCACACAAACACATAAACATTAATCTGCACACCATACCAGGCCCGTAGCCAGGGGGTTCAGGGGTTCACATGAACCTCCTTTTTGTGAACCCCCTTTTCCAAAAAATATGAATCCCCTTTTCATGTGAGCCCCCTTACCGTGAACCCCTCCCCTCTCAAAAGCGTGAACCTCCACTAATCTGAAAATAATATGTTTTCTTAATATAAAAATTATAATATTTTCGTATTATTGGTGGGTTCATGCTTTTTAAGAGGGAGGGGGGTTCACTCTTTAGAGAGGAGGTTTCATGCTTTTGAGAAGGGTGTCCAAATTTAGGTTGACATTTATGAAAATAATATCTTCGTATTATTGGAAGGTTCATGCTTTAGATGGGAGGTTTCATGTCTTTGAGAAGGGGTTCCCATTTTTTTTTAAAAGGGGGTTAACATTTATGAAAATAATTTTATCTTCATATTATTGGAGGGTTCACGCTTTTAAGAATCTCATTCCTACTATGAATGTGCTACCAAGTCACCTTATGCGTGGTCAGTTAGCAACAGCCAGAGAGCTGTAGACACTGTACAGACAGTCGCTCAGCTCTTATTCAAACAACATGAAGACTTGTAAGCAGAACATTTTATGGTTTCAAAAAATATCTGCTCACTGAAGCAATGCAGAGTTAGCAAGCCAATTACTATCTTTGTTGTAGTAGCGTGCTATATGGCATCCCCACATTCATAACACACACACGCACACGCACACGCTCACGCTCACGCACACGCACACATGCACACACACACAAAGCATAAGGCAGACAAAGGTGTGTGTATACAGCAAGACACGAAACTAGCATTTCCTACTGCTAGCTTTCTTTAATTGATACTGGTCTAAACTTGCACAGTGATCATTCTCACAGATCAGGACATTTATCTAACTTTGGGCAGTTTTCTTTGATTAATTATGATATGATCACTAGTGTCAGTCACCCTGTTACTGCTGCAACACAACATAAACTCCACACCCATTTGCTCTGGCGATTCCTTGCTCTAACCACCAATCAGGTGGCATTATGTGCCCCTCAATGTCCCTCTTACTCTGCACAAAGGAATCACACTCGATCTCGAGGTTGCATTGCGCTTATCTGACAGAAATTTACACTTCGACATGTGACAGTGCTTTTCATAATTTTTACTTCTCATAAATTTTGACCTCGACATGTGACTGCTTTTTATGATTTTGACCTCTTCTCGTCACTTTTGACCTCGTACTTTTCATGTTGATTGCTTTTCATCAATTAGAGTCTGTTTGGGAAAATATGACCCCCTTGTAAATATGTGGCGCCCCTGGAGTCTCTTAAGAAAATATGGCCTGCGTGAACTTGTGGCACCCCCTGGAATCTGTACTGGAGAAAAATGAACCCCCCATGTGAAAAGCAGGCTACGGGCCTGTGTACTCTTGACATTTGTGGCGCCCTATCTAACTGTCTTTACACATCGGACATGGTATCGATTTGCACAAGCAGGTGATTGTGCATGACTTTTCACGATTGGTAATTAATTTAGTAACTTCTCATAGAGGCCGCAGCATTTTGCGTACGTTTGCACTTGTATCACTTGCACTGACCAGAACGCGTCACGTGTCAACCAGCTGCTTGTACAACCGTTGTGTTGGTGTGTCCTCAACAACCATCACACAAGCCAAGAGTCGGCGGATTACGTGCGCCAAAAGTTAATGATTGGCAAGAAGGAACATATCCACTATGTACTAAAATGGTCCACTTTTCCAAAATACAACTCTCTTCTACAAAATACAACCCTCTTCTACAAAATACAATCCTCTTCTACAAAATACAACCATCTTCTACAAAAGAACCTATGAGGAGGACACCCAATGACTGAGGTAGAGTGGCCTGATGGGGGAGTCTGGTCAAATATAAGGCCTACAGATGTGTAGATCTGGCAAAACAGGCTGTGATAGAGCGGTCGTTCTGAAGGAGTGGCCGTTTTCAAGGGGTGGCCGGTTTGAGGGTTGTACTGTACATTCAAATATGACGGGGACGAAAAGTGTGCTCAGAATTCTTCTCCACTGGTCGTAAGAAAATCCCAACGATGGGTGGCGGGTTCTGGGGACAAAAAAATAATTAACTTCCGAGTCCACGTAATACGAATAAAGTACACCATTTCAAGGATTGTTTGCACCCTGACAACTCGTCACGGGCGGGGAAAAGGACACATTTGCGGGCACTGTCACTTGTGCTGTGCGCGGATTTTAATTTCTAGTTGCTCGCTGACAATATTTAGCAAGACTGTCATCCAAGCCAAAGGCAAGTGGACAAGGAAGCCATTGGCTTATTGAGAGTCCAACAATGTTCATCTACGTGTAATCCCCCCTCCTGAGATATGTGTCAACCTTGTTTTTTAAAACATATTCACGCTGCCAGCAGTTTGAAAATCTGTATATTATTTGTTCCATTCATTGATTGCCCTCTGTGAGAACGAGTACTTCCCGATATTCAATCTACACTGATCCTATACTAATGCTACCTCATGTCCTCTAGTTCTATTACCTTTCTTGATTGAGAAAAACATATTTCTATCAATATTTTCATACCCATTCAATGTCTTAAATTTGAACTTCTTAAATGCATGTGTCAGCGACGGAAGGATCCCTGGTGTCAATGACGGAAGGATGCCCGTAGTTTGGGCGACAAATGACGGGGAGTATTCCCCATGTCTTTGTTTGTTTTCGAAAACAAAAGTGTAGGATTTGGCGAAACCTCCACTGCAGGCAACAAGACACAAATCAAAGTGTACCTGTTTTTTCTTCTCGTAATTTTGAGCACAGTGTGGAATCACCCGACTTGATTTTACCATTTGTTTCAATGGCGAAGCAACAATGCTAGCGTTTCTCCTACTCGTCGTCGCAATGTCCGGCCACGGACACGAATCCGGCCGGTTTGACCGTTGTGACAACCTGCGTCATGTGTGATAGGTGGCCGAAGAGACATCAGAAGCGTATGCATTGACTTACGACGCCGTGATAGCGTCGTCCGCCGTCATCATGACCATGACTTTGATCATGCTGCCTATTAGCATACACCTGGCACCGCTCCTAGCCGGTTACGTGCACAAGTATTTCGTCAGTACTGGCCACATAGCAGGTAAATATATTCTTAGATGACAAATGAGTGTCAGTTAACACGCGTCATTAGGTTGGATCAGGCTTGTGGTTTTATGACAAGATTCCTTATCCATCATTCAAAAATCATAGCGACATAGGCAGTGAAATTTATATTTGTTCAACAATTCGCAAGCTGTTAATAGTATACTGAAAGATAGTATGTATTGTTATTAAAATAATTATCTGTCGGATGAAAGTCCAGTTAAAGTAGTCATCGATGAAACGCGAAGATGCAAGCATTGCCCGACGCAGGGCCGACTGACTACTCCAGACGAATAACAAATGAGTGCGTCTATACACGTAATCGCCAAACAAAATTATTTCTTATAGATTTTTTCGATACAGTTATTATGAATATTAACAAGGGGTGTGACAGGAAGTGGTAGGTTGGAGGTTGGTCCTGAAAATGTGTGAGAGGCGGGAGGTTGACCTCAGAAATAGGTGGGACGAATGGGGTTTGTGGAGGTTGGTCCCTTAAACAAGTAGGAGATGGGAGGTTGGCCCACCAAACAGGTGGGATATTGGGACCCCTGCCTCTCCCCTTCATTAAAGTAACTGCTGTAGTGTTGATGGCGGATAATAATGCATAGTAAAACAGATGTAACACTAAACATCTTTAATCATGATTTCCTATATGACTGGAGCGTAATGGCGTCTTTTGTTTACACCTTGTTGATCACTAGGTGGCAGCATGATACAGAATGGCTATCACAACTGCTAGAGCATACATTGACAATACAGGAACTTATAAAACGTGTGTAACTGCAAACTGTGTGTAACTGTAACGTTGAAAATTCATTTCATGAAGTGGGAATTTCAGTGTGTACGTTCTTGAGTTTGAACAATGCCACAGTTGCGACGTCTATCTCCCACGTGAGTGTCATGTGACCGATTGCAGGGAGCAAGGCGTTGAAGCAAAACAGGTCGAAAAACGATTTGTTGCTGGACGAACCGGTGACAAAACTACGCAGAGACAACAAGCAAATGGCCACGGTGGGTGAGTGTGTGTGTGTGAGCGTGTGTGTGTGTGCGTGCGTGCGTGCGTGCGTGCGTGCGTGCGTGCGGAGAACGCACGCGCGAGAAAACATATAATCACACGAGATTATAGAAACATGAAATGTGCCAATAATGGCCTCTTGTGCAATAGACACATCGATTTGACCGTGAATTTAGTTTCTTTTTGAAAATTCCAAAACGGTGGGACATTTTATGCAAAAAGCGGGACCGAGGGAAAATAGCGGTATTTCCAGCACAAACACGGTAATGTTCACGCCTATGCCGATTGTTGGCTGTTACTAAAACACCGAACTCTGATGCACTAACCTTTCAGATGCTGAAGAGTATGACAGGAATCCGGTTGAACGACTTGAAACAACGCCCGAAGAAACGGATGTCTGTATATGAGGTACGATGTCTGTACATGAGGTACGACCATTCGTCATCAGGCCTCGATTTAACGTTGCTCTTAACGTCACATCCCCGGGGATGTGACGTTAAATAATTAGGAAAAAGGACATTCTCCTGCTAGAGATGAAATGAAGGAAGGATTGCAGTGCACAATGCCACTGCTGCTGCAGCTGCTGCTGCTGGCATTGCTGATGCTACTGCTGATTCTGCTGTTGTTGCTGATGCTACTGCTGCTGCTGGCGTTGCTGATGCTACTGCTGATTCTGCTGTTGTTGCTGCTGCTTATATTAAACAAACCCTTAAGACACAAGGGTAAACTGGAAGAGTTGGTATATAAACCGCTGCGTCCGTTCTTAAAGACTTACGATGTTCCTTGTTTCAGCAAGACGACAAAGAAAGGCGAATACTCTTAGGTAGGTATTTTTACTCGATGTGTAGGAAACCAAAATTAGCGTCGGTGTAGACATGGTAGACCTATTTCACACATGGACCACCGTTTGTCGCCGTAATTAATTCGATTTAGTAGATCCATAAGACGCTTTTATGTACAGGAAATTAATGCGATAACATAACCGCGTTTGTGGACCTGGGAGATCCTGCTAAGAATACTGACCTCAGAAAAGTCTGGTTTATACATCTATGTCAACAATGATAATCAACAGTGTCATGTTTCAAGCAATATTCCGTTGTCGCGGTTCTACCAATTAAAGAGAACGCACAATGAATTTCCAATGATTATTTATTGGTCTGTCGATTACTGCCACAAAGCGGTTTTTATATGTCATAAAACTGGATATTGCAGCAGCAATAATACTACTAGAACGGCAGATCTTCGCTGCCGACCGCTCCGTCGAGGAATTGAAAGAGTCAGTCGAGAAGGCGAAGGAAAAAGTACGTTGACGTCCTCATGTGTCGTTTGTTGTCGAATATCAAGGCATATTCCAATGCGGTTAGATTATTTTACTTTCTGCTCGGTAGAAGGCAGCAATGTGGCTTCTTAGTTATACATTTATTAATGGGACATTCTGGTACAGCGGACGGAACATCGGACCAGGGGTTCGTTCACATGACGCAGTCTCGTTCACTTCCCATTGCCTCAGTTCACTCATTTGTTGAAATGAGTACTCGGCTGTTGAGAATAGTGGAATTATACGAACGCATACTTGTGCGCAGTAATTGCACCGTGGCTGAATGCTTACCATTTGGTGTCTGAATGGCCAAGTATGTCAGGTGCAGGTGAAAAATGTAAAGCATTGAGGAATCCGAAAGACGTGTTTGTGAAATACTAATTTACATTTAACTTTAGAAAGTAGAACATTTAGCATCACCTCATAACTAGCACATATTATGAAACTCTCTTTGAACTGTTATTTCCGAATCTATATGTAAATAAATATGGGAACAAAACAACTATGAAACCGGACGAAGATAACAAGACGTTCTGACCGAACCAGTGTCGGAAAGTGTTGATTAGGGACGATATGTCGGTGGTGGAAATAGTAATTTACCAATATAACGCAAATGTGAAACACATAATATGTATCAATAGACGCCAAAATTAACAGTTGATCTGTAAACTAATGGAGTGGTAGAGTCTGGTGTATTGGAACAGCAGGTGGGAATATGTTTGTCGTTGTCTTTCACAAAACTGGCTTGCGACACCAAACTCAGCTATAGTGCAACTCAGTAGAGTATTTAGGGGGAAGGCAAGTGGGCCACGCCCCCTTAGCTTAGGTTAATTTTTTTCGTATGTGATCTGTTGCGCCCGCATAGTAAACCAATGGGTGATTCAGCTTGCCCCACCCCTTGGCCTTCCCCTTTGCGAGATCCTAGATACGCCACTGAGTACAACATACTGACTATACGTGATACGTGAACATGGTTCGTTGATATTTTCAGAATCTGAAGTGGCACCGAGAGTTGGGAGAATATTGGGTAAGCAACTGCCACGTATGAAAATATTAATTTTCATTTTACTACAGAAAGTAGTTCCCAGGGGCTGGAATTAACTCCTCATCACTTTGAAATCATATGAAACTGTAGCTATGTTCCGAAACAAATCAAGACATTGATTCCAAATTGCATTTCCACCGTAACTCTTCGGTGATTCTTTGTTCTGATAATGACTTTTGCTCGTCCCTGTTCATGACTATGCTTAATTATTCTGGTTTATTAGGCCTCTGAGCTCTTTGTTCTGATAATGACTTTTGCTCGTCCCTGTTCATGACTATGCTTAATTATTCTGGTTTATTAGGCCTCTGAGCTCTTTGTTCTGATAATGACTTTTGCTCGTCCCTGTTCATGACTATGCTTAATTATTCTGGTTTATTAGGCCTCTGAGCTCTTTGTTCTGATAATGACTTTTGCTCGTCCCTGTTCATGACTATGCTTAATTATTCTGGTTTATTAGGCCTCTGAGCTCTTTGTTCTGATAATGACTTTTGCTCGTCCCTGTTCATGACTATGCTTAATTATTCTGGTTTATTAGGCCTCTGAGCTCTTTGTTCTGATAATGACTTTTGCTCGTCCCTGTTCATGACTATGCTTAATTATTCTGGTTTATTAGGCCTCTGAGCTCTTTGTTCTGATAATGACTTTTGCTCGTCCCTGTTCATGACTATGCTTAATTATTCTGGTTTATTAGGCCTCTGAGCTCTTTGTTCTGATAATGACTTTTGCTCGTCCCTGTTCATGACTATGCTTAATTATTCTGGTTTATTAGGCCTCTGAGCTCTTTGTTCTGATAATGACTTTTGCTCGTCCCTGTTCATGACTATGCTTAATTATTCTGGTTTATTAGGCCTCTGAGCTCTTTGTTCTGATAATGACTTTTGCTCGTCCCTGTTCATGACTATGCTTAATTATTCTGGTTTATTAGGCCTCTGAGCTCTTTGTTCTGATAATGACTTTTGCTCGTCCCTGTTCATGACTATGCTTAATTATTCTGGTTTATTAGGCCTCTGAGCTCTTTGTTCTGATAATGACTTTTGCTCGTCCCTGTTCATGACTATGCTTAATTATTCTGGTTTATTAGGCCTCTGAGCTCTTTGTTCTGATAATGACTTTTGCTCGTCCCTGTTCATGACTATGCTTAATTATTCTGGTTTATTAAGCCTCTGAACTCATGCTCTTGAGGACATAGATGCCATAGGAGTTCATTATTATTATTATGATATGTCAGAGCTGTCGAGATTACATTTTATAGTTTGTTTTATTAAATGCTACGACTAAAATGTCGTATTTTCTTAATTTTATTTATTTCACATTTGCTCAGTGGATAATGAAATGTTTGCAGAATGTTGGGGAAATATTTAATTGGACTGGGGCTGTAAATCCAGCTACGTTGAAACGGAACTTGCACCAATTATCAACAGTTGTAGGTTAAATGGTCAAATGTCCGTTATATAGCGAGATGTCCTTTACTTAGCTTGTGTTAATTATATGGCCACATTTCCGTTACATTACCGGGTGTCTTATTGCATATGCTCTGTTGTTTCAGTACCAACTGAAAGAATGTGAAGAGAAGTTGAAGCTAAAAAAGAAAGAGCTGATTAACATGGAACATATGTATGCTTATCACTCACTCACTCACTCACTCACTCACTCACTCACTCACTCACTCACTCACTCACTCACTCACTCACTCACTCAACCACCCACTCACTCACTCACTCACTCACTCCCTCACTCACTCACTCACTCACTCACTCATTCTATGTATGTCACTCACTCACTCACCCACCCACTCACTCACTCACTCACTCACTCATTCTATGTATGTCACTCACTCACTCACTCACTCATTCTATGTATGTCACTCACTCACTCACTCACTCACTCACTCATTCTATGTATGTCACTCACTCACTCACTCACTCACTCACTCACTCACTCACTCACTCAAGTGAGTGAGTGAGTGAGTGAGTGAGTAAGTGTCCATAAGCCTATACGCAGACAAGTAGGCGGACAGTCTAGCACAACAGACCTGCGCCTTTCCTGTTGGCAGGGCTCAGAAGGCGGAGTCAGACATGCTGCAGTACGGCTACGTGCGCGGTTGCGAATCGCCCAGAGACGAGCCACTGACGCCGTGGGTCGACCGCAAGTCAACCGAGCGACCAACGATACTGGAAGGCAGCACCGAACTACCGAAACGCAGTGTTCACGTCAACCGCATTACGCGCACTGCAACAACGAAGGAGCAACTACGTAATCTGACGGACGTGCTACGTCATTCGACGTCGCTGAAGGAGGCGTTAGGGTGTGCACCGGGGGAAACTCAATACCGGCAGCGCAGTCCCGTCCTAGCGGCCTCTCAGTTAGACCTGTACCCCACGGAGTCGATGGCGCTAGTTGGTGACGTCAGTAAGACGGCTCCGGACGATTTTACGTCGCAGTTTCCAACATACGAGCCTTCCGGCTGCAGTCGTCGCGAGCGAGCCCGCTCTGCTCAGGTGGCCTTGCGCCGATCGCAAGACAGTTACACGGACGATACGCCGAGAAAGATAAGAAAGCTGCCAGGCCAGCGGTGTTCCACCACAGACGATTTCAACAGGAAGCGGCTGTTGGCCGCTCGCGCGATGCGACAATCGGTCAAGACGCGATCCGAACCAGTCCTGTGCCGGTCGCGTGGCGGGAACATTCCAACAGAGAATATAGCGGAAGTCAAGTCACCAGACAAGGAGTGGAAAGCGGCGAATGACGTGTCGGATCAGCCGGAAATCGTGCGGTGGCTAAAGCACATGTGCCCTAGCGTCGAGTGTTCAGGTGGCGTGCAGCACACTTCCGGGCCGTGTCAGGTGGCCGCCGCGTCCGTGGAGTGCGACCGTGTGACGTCATGCGACGGTTACGTCACGTCCGGCGAGTCGGCGACAACGCCCGGCAACAACTGGTCGGTGGAGTCGATGGCGATTCTTTCCAGCGCCTCGCTGCTACAGAGGCTTGACTGTACGTCGTCTGCCTCGGTCGACAATACCGACGTGTCGGCAGCCACAGTCGTCGGCGACTGGGCGCTGTCGCCCCGTCAGAACACGATAGGAACACGCGACGTCATCGGTCCACGTGGCGACGATGTCGTGTCGTCTTTCGATGACGTGGATTCACCAATTGACGACGTCATGACGCAACAATACGGTTGCTCCACCCAAAACGATCCAGTCACGATGACAGACAGCTGTCAAAGTAACGACTGCTGTCAGCTACGTGAAGCTGTCAACGAAACGACAGAGGTGACGGTTACGTTTTCGGAAAATGACATTAATCTCACTCAATACGACTCGGAACAGCTTATTGCGTTAGAGGAAAATGGAACTGACTACAACTATCAACAACAACAACCAACAACAACAACAACAACAGCCGTCTACTACACGCCAGACAAAAGTCAAACTAACGACGACTACCATCTACATGAGCCTGTCACTGTCGTCGACCAAGTCACACATCCAGACAGTACGGACAGTGACACTGGTCTCTCTCAAGATAACGCGACAGACGAAAGCCAAACTGACTACAGAAATGATCTGTCTGCACGGGCTACCCACAGCGCATCAGAGGCTACCACCATTGCCGACGAAATCATACATCCAGACGAAGAGTTCCAGGACGATTGCGATCATGTAGCTTTGGCGGCGTTGACGCAGGATGACAGCCACGTGGATTCGGACACGTGTGAATCGTATGCCGCGGAGACATTAATGCCATCACAACAGGAATGGTACCTCGCGGATTCACCTGGCGCCGCAGAATACGAGTACATCGACGTTGGACAGGGGTCGACGCACCATGGTCTAGACCCGACCAGCGGCCTACGACGTCAATGGCGGAACTCACAACAAAGGCAGTGTTCAAAACCGATACGCCGCTGTCCCACCCGTGGCCGTATGGCTTCCTCTATGCCATACCTGATTCCACGACCGAGAAGTCGCCAGCAGACGTACGACAAAGAAATCAAACGGACGACTTGTAGTCGGTATAAATGCAATCAATTTGGGTTCAAAGAAACCAAAGAAGCCAGTGTGGAAATGGAAAGGCCGGAGTCTAGTTGGGTGCAACCGTACGAAACGGAACAGGTGAAGGAAGGGAGCGATAAAGGGATGTCGCCAGTAGGCATGAGTTATATGAATGTTGAGCAAGAGCGTCGTACGGTTTGTACAGACATACACAACGTCGGGGGTAACGCACCTCGTACGCAATCATGCACGGACAGCAAACACCGCTATTGTCCAATAAAGGACAGTGCGAACGTAGATAAAACAAGACCTGACTTCAGTGCTGAAACCAGATGGCATCGTTCAGAACCAGGCCGCAGTATGGAGCGAAAAACACCTGACGTGGGACGGAGAGAACCACTGGAGGTAAAAGCTGAAAGTCGGCGTCTTCCGTCACGCGTCTTCCTTCCTGGACCAAAGCTCCGTCGTACCGATACGCGAAAAACACCTGACGTGGCACGGCGAGAACCACTGGAGGTAAACGCTGAAAGTCGGCGCCTTCCTTCGTGCGCCTTCCTTCATGGACCAGAGCCCCGTCGAACCGATACGCAACGTTCTGTACAAACTTTCCGTCCAGAAGCGCAACGCGGTCGTTCAAGTTCACCCGAGAAGCGAGCAAGCAACAGCATATATTTTGACAGACAAAAGGTTATGTCGAATACAGATAGCCAACGGCCGTGCTCTTCCACAGAAGCCAATCAGGGGGGTACACGTATCGACATCCGACAAGATCGTCGGAATACGGAAGCTCATAGCCGTGATACCCCCACAGAAAAACTCCGAGATTGCGGTATCAATCAGTTACGACGGTTTCATTCTGACGAAATAACACGGCGCCCGTCATCCTCCGGTCTACTCGCCGTGGAAAAGTGTGAAGAAAGAGCGAACCAGTGCCGAAACAGCCGGTCATTGAGCAGTGAACGACGGCAAGGTTCGGTCGTGGGTTTACCGCGTTACGAACCACTGAGGCGCCGAGCTAGGTCGCGAGACGAATTTCGCTTAAACGGCCGTGAACCGAATTGCAGAGCGGACGACGTGGAGAAAAGACGGAGCGTGCATTTCACGACGTTGCCGTGTCAAGCCAACGCCAGACAAGGCCAGGAGAGGCCCCGCGTTGGGAGCATCAACGAGACCCGTCGAACTGGTCCTGTCGCTGCTGACGTAAGTAGGCGAAGTGCTAGCGTTGCGGGATCCAAGCGGAATTCTGATGCTGACGAGCTTAGAGACGAATCTGAATGGCCAAGGCGTTGTGACACCTCAATGCCGGTGATGCCCGTCCAAACGAAATTGCTTTCCACCGTTGGTCATCCTTCTGTGGTGGCTCAACGAAAAGAGAACTTTAATGCTGGCTCCGACATGTTTTTGACAGACGAAACGCGAACTCGGCGTGCGAGTGCCAAACAAGGACCACGCGCACAGGGGGCTAACCGAACTAAAACGTATATCTGTGAAGACCGAAGAACGCGTGGTGATGCAGTTCAAAGAAAAAGACACAACACAAGCGCTGACAGACAGCGGGACGATGACGTTATTTACTGTAAGCATGGCGCCATTGAAACCGCTAAACAAGGGCGTACTATCTATGTTGATAGACGAAAACGACGAAATGATTGTGTTCAAAGAACAAAACAAGATATTATTATTGACAGACAAAGTCCCGCTAAAGGTGTTAGGACACAACAGCCTGATACCGTTGCTTATAGACAAAGTCCCGCTAGAGGTGTTAGGACACAACAGCCTGATACCGTTACTAATAGACAACGTCACGTTAACGGAGCTAGGACACAACAGCCTGATACCGTTACTTATAGACAAAGTCACTCTAACGGCGTTGGGACACAACAGCGGGTTACTGTTATTAAGAGACAACGTCCCGCTAAAGGTGTTAGAGCACAACAGCCTGATACAGTTACTTACAGACAATGTCACACTAACGGAACTAGGACACAGAAGCCGGATACCGTTACCAACAGACATGTGCAAAAAGGCATTTTTTATAGACAACGGGATGGGATCAGTTCTTCCATCGCACGGCACACTAGTAATGCTGACGGACAAATGCATGATAATTGTGATGATGCTCAGTGGCACAGTACCTATTGTAATGGTAGTGGTGGTGCTGACGAGACAAGGGGTGCAGTGGGCACTAATGGGGATGTTAGAGTGCGAGTTGTTACTGACGACGGACAACCGCGAAATGGACAACAGTCCGTCGGTTGTCCAACGAACAATTTACCTTCTGGATGGGAGAGCGGGCTGAAAGAAAGAAAGAGCGGACAGAGAAAGGACTGGCCCCCCAGTTCCCGAAACATTCACCGAGTAGAGGACGGGAAGCCGGCGATGGTGCGTGGTTCCCGTGTCCCCACGCGCCCTTCCATCAGCTGCGAGCAAGGCACGAGACACATCCACTTCTCGGCCGACATGCGGTGGTCGGGGAACGGGGCTGCGGGGCGAGCTACGTCATCTGCTCGACCGACGGTGGCGTCACCATTAAGTCGACCTTCGCGTCCAAAGAGACCGGACCGGATTCCCTTGAGTCCGTTCGGCGCCAGACGGAATATCAGCCCGAGGCGTGAGCTGACTATGTCCTCACCCGAGAGGAGGCCGGCGGCTGACGTGACTAACTCCGGGTCGAGCACGTATAGGAAAAGTGCCGACAAAATGTCGATAAATAATAACAGCCGAAATGTGGCCCACCAGTCACCGAGCGACATGACAAGCGACGATTGCTCCGTCGCCGATTTCAAGCCGCTTCTCGTACGGCGATTCGGTGTTCGCCGTACAAGAAGCGAGATTCCCGTTCGACAAAAGACAAACCGGACGCGATCGGCGTCTCCTTGCAGCAGATCATACTCGGTGCCAGTCCGTTGTCCGTCCGACTGCACCCGATCGGTTCGGCGCGCGTCGCGTGCAGATAGCCTGATTCCAACGCGGCGAACATCGAGCGATGCTTCAGCCCGGGACCGAGCCGTGTGCTGCGGATCGTCGCCGTCGCGTTCCGGCGGTGGTTCGCATGTTAGACAACGACCTGATATTCCGCGCGTTGCCAGAGAGAACGGCAGGTACGACATCGCCTCTCCGTTTGGTGGTCAGGTAGCTTAATGGAATTATAAATATACCGAATCTAATAGGCGGTGAAATAACTGGACTATTGGAGTTTGCTGTGAAATATATCTTTGTGCAATGCAACAATACGTTAAGGATTATCACTAATTGTCACTGATGAAGATGTTTGGAATAATCATAGTCATTTTAGAATATGAACCAACAACAACAACAACAACAACAACAACAACAACATCAACAACAACACTATTACTACTGCTATTCTCACTACCACTGCCACTACCACTACTATTAGTGTTTCTGTGTTGTGCGCAGTGGCTGGAGTA
>BSQZ01000113.1:305000-380000 GCA_033239005.1 Lamellibrachia satsuma | reverse complement strand
TTTACGTGGCAAACAAGAATGCATAAACCAACTACTCAAGTTAGTAGACACTAGAATAGTGCAGTCGCTGTTTCAACGTCGGTCCGACGTTTTATTGATATTAAAAGGATTCTCAGTAACCTTATTACGTGATGCCCTCTGTTGTCAAGTATGGAGGTTAAAGGGTATCACGACTGGTAGGATTAAGGACCTCAATTCCCCAAACCCTGTCTTCTAAGTCTCAAGGCACTGTATTAAATATGAACTGTGAACAACAGTTTGTAACTTGGCTGTTAGCACTAAACAATACCAAGATGATCACACGATGGCAGTCACTTCTTAGCATAATTTCAACCCATGTGTTTTTCATCAAAATTAACAATCGGTGCAGACATATACACACCAGTAGCGTATTAGGGGCGAGGCCATTGTGCCGTGGCCCCCCGATTGGCTTCACTTGTTTGATTTTTCCCCGTATTTTTTCATTACTAAATGGTAGCATGGGTGACTAGGTTTGCCCCCCTTGGCCTCCCCCCTTGGCCTCCCCCCTTGGCCTCACCCCTTGGCCTCCCCCTTTGGTCTCCGCCTTGGCCTCACCCCTTGGCCTCCTCCTTTGGTCTCCGCCTTGGTCTCCCCCCTTGGCCTCCCCCTTTGGCCTCCGACGTGGCCTCACCCCTTGGCCTCCCCCTTTGGTCTCCGCCTTGGCCTCACCCCTTGGCCTCCCCCTTTGTTCTCCCCCTTGGCCTCCCCCTTTGGCCTCCCCCTTTGGTCTACGCCTTGGCCTCCCCCCTTGGCCTCCCCCTTTGGTCTCCCCCTTGGCCTCCCCCTTTGGTCTCCGCCATGGCCTTCCCCCTTGGCTTCCCCTTTGGTCTCCGCCTTGGCCTCCCCCTTGGCCTCCCTTTGGTCTCCGTCTTGGCCTCCCCCCTTGGCCTCCCACTTTGGTCTCACCCTTGGCCTCCGCCTTGGCCTCCCCCCTTGGCCTCCCCTTTGGTCTCCCCCTTGGCCTCCCCCTTTGGCCTCCCCCTTTGGTCTCCCCCCTTGGCCTCCCCCTTTGGTCTCCGCCTTGGCTTCCCCCATTGGCCTCCCCCCTTTGGTCTCCCCTTGGCCTCCCCCTTTGGCCTCCCCTTTGGTCTCCCACTTGGCCTCCCCCTTGGCCTCCCCCTTGGCCTCCCCTTTGGTCTTCGCCTTGGCCTCCCCTTGACCTCCCCCTTTGGTCTCCCCTTGGTCTCCCCTTTGGTCTCACCCTTGGCCTCCCCCTTGGCCTCCCCCTTTGGTCTCCCCCTTTGGCCTCCCCCTTTGGTCTCCGCCTTGGCCTCCCCCCTTGACCTCCCCCTTTGGTCTTCCCCTTGGCCTCCCCTTTGGCCTCCCCCTTTGGTCTCCGCCTTGGCCTCCCCCTTGTGTCTTCCCCTTGGCCTCCCCCTTTGGCCTCCCCCTTTGGTCTCCCCCTTGGCCTCCCCCTTTGGTCTCCGCCTTGGCTTCCCCCCTTGGCCTCCCCCTTTTGGTCTCCCCCTTGGCCTCCCCCTTTGGCCTCCCCTTTGGTCTCCCCCTTGGCCTCCCCTTTGTTCTCCCCATTTGGTCTCCGCCTTGGCCTCCCCCCTTGGCCTTCCCCTTTGGTCTACGCCTTGGCCTCCCACTTGGCGAGATCCTAAATACGCCACTGGTGTTCACCAACAACAATTTCACAGTGACATTTTCCGATGACCTCCCTCCTTGATGAATGATGGTTAGACTATTTTAGAATGACACTATCGTCATCAGTTTGTCTAGCTTTGGTTGTGTAACCCCGAAATGAACACAATTGCTGACGTGTCCGGGATTGGCTGCTGCATGACAGCTGACAAGAGGTCATTAAAATGCAGTTAAGGCAAAACCGGCATTACACTTAAGAATAATCATTACAAGGACATTAATGGGTAATACGCTCAATCAAATCGCTTCAAAGTTGAATGTTGTCGGCAGTCTTGTCGAAACTGTCCATGTCGTAAACACTCTAGAGATACGTTAAATTTAATTGCGACACTTTGAATCGAGCACCTGGCTCCGAATGGATTACGTTCAGGTGTATCTGATATCTGACATTACGAGGGCCGTCCAGAGCTCTCAAATGGTTGTTGAACTATGGATTTGCCAATGGCTTCCTTGTCCACTTGTCATCTGTTTATTTGCTTTGAATGGCAATCGTTTTACATTTTGAGATTTTTTTCCACATTTTGATTATGAATCATATTATTTGTATTGACGATGGTTGCAATTGATTACATCGAAATTAAAGCCCAGGTGTAGTTTAGAGGGACAATTTGAAACTGCATCTTCAACTGATTTAGCCTATCGCGAATACGGTTCGTTGATGTCCTAATATGTAGGGTGTGAATAGTATAAGTAATATCCGCAGTCGGTTTAATTAAAAAAAGGCGTATTTTTTTTTCAAATCATCTAAAGAGTTTACTTTAGTCGTTAGATCTGGTAATATTCCAGATAGCGGATATCAAAAATGGTAAACACCGTGCGGGTCAATACCTATCATGTGCGTGACCTCCATCCTATCGCCGATCACATGACAAAGTTCAAGGGTGAAATTCGTGAGTTTTCATCGTTTCTATTTTCACTTCAATTAATATTTGACCAGTCGGACAAGACCCACGATTCTGCCAACTTTCACAGCACTGTCTTAGGTATTTCAGGAGTTTATGAATTGTGAACAAAACAGTTTGTAACTGTGCAGTTTGCTCTATTCCCTTCACGTGGCAGGTTTTAGTATTACATAGCGCCGAAGCGCGGTAACTCGGCAGTAAAGCGTTGAACTGTCAATCAGGAGAACCGGAAGTTCGAGTCCACCTGTCGCCGTTTCGAAACATGGCCAATTTCGTTCACCCCACTTTGCCTGTGTCTGTCCGATGAGCCATTAAAAAGCCTTCTATCTGGTGTTCATGCCAGTCGAAGTAAAGTAGGGACAACCTGTGGTGGACCGACTCTAGAGAAGGACGTAACTAATTTACATTACCATATCCACATCAACCAATTTAACAGCTTCAAAGTTGAATGTTTAATTAATTGTTGGACTTTGACAAACCTCCATCACCACGAATGTTCTCGACAGCTTTGCCGAAATTGTGAGAGAAAAGCTAAATTTAGCTGCGACACTTTCCATCGAGCACCTAACTCTGAGTGGGTTGCGTTAAGCAACGACCGACCTACCTAAATGATAGCGGACACTACGAGGACATACAAGGGCTCTCATATGTGGAGTGACAATCGACTTGGGTCCACAGAAGCTCAGTCCGTTTACCGACACGACAGGGTGAGTACATATATAGGTACGTTTCATATTTTGACAAATATCGCGTGAACTTCCGTTTTAACTAGAATATTACCGTGGTTCGTGACAACGTACAAGGTAGTTCGAAGAAGGAATGTATGGATAAATGTCGCCGCATGTCGCATGCATTTCAGTTACGTTATCTCTATTAGATCCTTCCTTCGCCAATCAAGTTAGTATCCATAATAGTATTTATCAGAACCTTCGCCTGCAAGACAAAGGTGGACATGTAACGACGTTGAGAGTTGGATTTAACATACGAACGTCTTACGCCACTAGTATGCGTAAATGTTGAACAAAGTCGCATATTTTGGTAGTAGTACCGAAACTACTAAAACGTCTATTTTCCTACAATAACATTTATTACAATTTTGTAGAGTCCACTTCAATAAGACTGACGTACAAAGGCGAACACTAACTGATTCAACATGAAAGTTATTGTAAGTACATCAACATTGGCAGTTATAATAATTGAATTGTAGTGTTCGTCCGTAAACTGGAAGAGAATAACGACAATGGACATAGAACATTTTATTAATTTCGATGATAATTTATTAAAACGATTGCATTACAGTACTCTTTCTCACGGAGGGTGATAAATGAATGGAACAAACTGCCAAATGATTGTGTTAATGCTAGTAGTGTGAATATGTTTAAAAATAGAATTGACAGATATTTGATAAGGGCGGGCTACACATAGATGAGATCATTGTTGGACTCTCGATAAGCCAATGGATTCCTTGTCCACTTGTCATCTGGAACTTGTTGTTTGGGATGACATTTAGAAGGTTATGGCTTAGGCAAGTAGTATATTATATAGCTAAGGTTTAATTTAAAGCAATTTGTATGGTTTGTAATTAATATTTTATGTTAGATATCTGCACTGCTATTAACTAAAATCGATTGCTAGCTGTATTGGAAAGTGCATTTTGTCTAAGCCGTGGAGGAATTTGTATTCATTTCAAGTATTAAATGACAAAAGTAGAAATAGCAAAGGTGGGGCGGTCCTTTGTCCCACCAGGCCTCCAGTAATAAGGTCCAACCCCCCACCCCAGGGCTCCAGTAATAGAGGCCCATCCCCCACCCCAGGGCTTTCGTCTAAAACAAATCGTAATTACTGTTCATATTATTTCAGGTAGTCACCGTGCTGCTGGCTGCCACGGTATTGCTTTGCTGTGCCAATGACGATATTGTCATTGACGATGATGAGTTGTCCTGCATAAACAACTGCGGTGCGATATATGGGGACGGGTGCCTTAGAGAATGCGAGTTTGTCCTGATTGAGACGCCTGAAGACTTGGTTGAATGTCGCAAGAAGTGTAGTCTCGAACGGGCTGACTGCATCGCCGATTGCAAGCCGTGGTGGCGTGGTTTGTGGTAACACGAATGGACGCAGCGCGAACCACACGATGGGTCTGAAGGCGAATTGTTACGAATTGAAACTGTCAAAGCGAGATGTCAACGACCTAACCATAGACACACAGTCTTCTCTTGAGATAGTTTGCATTATTCAGAATATTATATTCACTGTTTAATCTTTCTATGTGTTAACGTGATTTCTGTTCCAATGCATCTTGGATAGTCCAACGATTTTCATTGAGTGATTGATTGAATTGTCAATAATTGCAATAAAGCGATCTTTACATGTCGTAAAGCTGGATTATCTTATTTCGTTGCCTTATTTTCGAAAATATTAAGGCATGAAAGTTCACTATAGAAGCACGTTTAGTATGGATATTACTGTTTAACCAACCAGTATTCTATGAATACTAATACATTCAGTGTTGCAATGGCATGTAATATTCCAGTCAATCCTCACCAAAAAGGGGTCAACCTCAAACAAATTTCAATTGTAATTACGATGTTGTTTTATGTTTGTACTCTATGGCTTCATTACCAGGACATGAACATTGTAATTGTTTCCATAATGATAAACGTCGCATGTCGCTATTTCGAGAATTGAAAAATAGGGGTATGTTTTATTTAGCTCTATGGCTTATTTTCTCTAGAAAAGCATTTCCCTGGCGAGGCAAATAATTTCTTCACTGAACGATCCGTATATAAGTGTATGTGCTTTGCACTACGATCGACCGAGCGTTGGCATGCACGCACACGCCCGTAAACACGCACGCGCACACGCACGCTCGTACACACACGCACACACACGCACACACAGACACACACACACACACACACACACACACACACACACACACACACACACACACACACACACACACACACACACAATCACCACAAATAACCCAGTTATCATCAAAAAGTGTAAGCCATGATACCACAAAGACCTGCATGTGTGTCATTGGGTATTCTTATTGACAGATGTTTAAACAATAATTGTTAGAAAAGTAAGTAAATAGTTGTTTGCTAGTTCTATTTTTCGCTTAGATACTTTACTTCGTGGAGCGCAGTAGCGCTGAATACAGTTCCCAAACTTGGGTAATTTCGTCCACTCCACATTGCCTGTTTCTTTCGGACGAAAACCCATAGATGAGGTAAAGGTGTAACATGCGGTGGCATCGATCTAAACAGAAGCGTCAACAACTGCCAAATACCTCAAATGAGAAGGCAATTGAATGAATGAATGAATGAATACTTTACTTCGGTGTATTACCTATACGTATATGACAGATCCAAATACTGTTGCCGAGAGCCCAATTAAGTTCAGCAGGTGCTTCCTCTGCACACACCAAGCACAGAAGTACAGCCAAGTCCGTTCTTTCTTTAACTAATGGTAACTGAACACGTATGTGCTTATTTATTGAAGTGTTCGTTACACATAGCCTCCTTCGGTGCTGTGGCTTTGCCAAACGCGCTGTCACATCACATCCCAGTTAGACATGTATCAGGAGCATTTGTCTACACACAGCACGACCGGGTGCCTTTTTGCTTTGTAAGGAATAGAGGCAAAACCTGTCAATAATGTTAAATTTCTAAGTGACATTGTCAAATTCGAAAGTTTTGATAACAGCTATAATATTTTGAAATGTAAAAAAATGTAAGGTTGATTTGTACTATTTCCATGCTATGTTTATTAGCTGAGACATAGCTAGACGTTTTTCCAACGAAACGGCGATTTTGTCGTTCGACCAAACGTGTGTAAGTATGGGATGCTTTCTTAGTACAGCTCCAAACACTCTCCAGTGCGATGGCCGAAGTGTTTACTATTTAAAAACTTCAACGCTAGGTAAATCAATACAACAGGGGAGAGTACATAAAAGTTTACACTTCAATTCTCTGTGTTTCCAGCATAAGATTATAGCACACTATGATTATTTACTAGTCGTCTTTTAAATGTACATGATTTAAATGAGCATTGTCTAGAAATGTTCTGCATTAGTAATGTATGTATATACATTGCACATGTGTAATGTTGAAAATAAATGAATTATTATTATTATTATTATTATATTATAGTTCCACAATGCCGCAACATTCTTTAGAAAAGTTTAGGGTTATTGTTATTGATCATTATTTTTTAATTATGAAAAGGATTACACACCCTGAGCAATAACAAATTAATAATACTAACTGTTATTTCTATATATGCGCTGATGTTTCTTTCTTAATTTTCCTGATGATGGCTTTTACAAAACATTTCTTTTAACTGTTTGAATCTATGGATTTGTTTGTGAAGAGAAGATTCAATAAGTTGAAATATTGGATTAAAGAAAACTCTATTATAGCGGCATCCAGTGCCGAGCGGCTACGGGCTTAGAACCAGCTACTACAACGTCAAGCACGGCAACGTGACATCATCACTTCGGCGTTCTGTGTCGTAACACATAGAGCAAATGTGTGTCTTCACCAATGAGGACAATGTCCATTTTGTCGATGAGTCTGGTGTTGTTTTAACGATCAGAACACCAACATTCTTATTTGCATTTGCATTTGCTCTAGTCGTACGATATTTTGTTTTGTCTTGAATTTTTATATATTATATTAAATTAAAACTAATAAAGGAGCAACGACATTAATCATAATGAGTTCTAAAACTTCACCTGGCGCAGTTGTCAAAAGCGTCCAACCCCAATAGGGTTCAAATCTCGAACAGAAGAAGATTCCACAATGAAGCAACCGAGTGACGTAGCCATTTCGGCGTAGTGATTTTGTGTCTAGCCGGGTTGTTGAATGTGGCATAGTCTGTAGTCACTTTGAATTTTTTTTAATTTAAATGGTATTTTGTACATGTTTGTTGTTAATGAGTTTGAAATATGTTGTCTGTGTCGGTTTTACATTCTGAATTGAAAGCAAAATTCCAGTCACAATTCACAAAACACAATTGATAGCCATCTTGAAAATTATGATTTGTATGTTTTCATGCACGTTTACGAAAACGTGCAAACGGTGAAAAGTAATTGGATAATTGTCTGAGTGGAACCAAACTAACAAAGACGGCTAAAATTGCTTGTCTGGTTAGATGGTAATATCTAATGACATTGTAGTTTTTCATACCATGATGAAGTTGACCCATGTGTTTTTTGTCAATATTCACTTCATGATTTGACGCTAAATAATTGTAACACAGCAATTTTAACAGAATAGTTCATTCACAAATTCTGCGGTGTTGTGATATACTCATTTTGCTGCACTTCCCGTTAATCCGGAGACAATGATCTCCAATTATTAAGTCTAAGTTAATGTTTATTTCGGATATATCAATGATGCACATTGTCTGTCAACATAAACGTCAATACATGCCAAACATTGATATACATACACTATGCTTATGCATATTATATTGTTCTTATTTGGCGATTGTTGAAATTACGTATTCAAATAATAGAATATGTGAATAGTGGTCGCTTTATCAGTAAAGACTTTCATTAACTAATTGTTGGTCAATTAGACATTTCTGCATTGTTGAGCTACATTTTTTTGTAAAATAATTAAGACATTGTGCCAAACCTTGTATGTGTCGTACTTTCTGAAATAAGTGTTAACACAGGAAACGTTTGTGTGTGTTCGTGCGTGCGTGCGTGCGTGCGTGCGTGCGTGCGTGTGTTCGCTTATGTGAGTATATATGTGTGTATGCATCTGTGTGTGCGTGTGTGTGTGCGTGCGTGCATCTTGTAAAGGAATATCATGTCATGCCAATGTCGCTAATGTATTTCAATAACACTTTCTTAGTAACAATTAAAACGTATGTTGAATACGTGCAACAAACATTACGCATCCAACGTTGCCTGACATTATTTTCCACATGCCAAGACAAGCCTTTGTAAAGAGTTAGATGTGCAACGTCACGTCTACCCTTACTCTACTACCTGGCATCATGCAGGTGTCCTTGGTTGCAAAAGGTATTCCTTGGTTGCAAAAGGTATATCATGTTATAAAAGGCAAGACACCGACCCAGCAGGCAGCCAATCTGCCGACACTTGACAAGTAAGTACGCTGTTTTTCTACAACGCTTCGCGCCTGTCACACGCAGTTGCAACACCAGAGAGTAGCAACGTTGCTTGTGTGTGATATGATGAACAAAATAAGAACATTGACATGATGTTATGTAACATAAAACTGGCGGCGTAATTCACGGGTTTGTTGGGGTATTTCCTTTATTGGCCGGGTACTTGCTGCCTATATTACAAAATAAAGTGCTTCTATGCATCACCTATGCAAAATAAGTACTTCTCTTGCGGACAATGCATTGGCTTCGTTTATACTCAGAAATTAACACTGTTGTCAAAACTAATATCGCAGCAAACACAAAATGTCGAATATGAACGCCACTGTTTGTCATGCCGAGACTTCCTCATGACGATCCGGGGCAGTCGGTAGCATAGGTTGCATGTGTCCTTGGCTGCAGTAGACAGATAATTTTTAAATCTCACAATTATCTGTGGAACCCCGTGTGACGTCAAGTGCACAGGACCGACACATTCAGCTACGTCATCTGCGTGATCGGTTTGCGACTGTAGCCTACACCTGTGGGAACGTCTTTAGAGGAAGGATGAATGCACAAACCTTCGAAATCGACAACAAGCGACAGAATTTCACGCTGGGAAACCATGTGTATTGCCCATTAGCAACCTACATTGACATGTGAAATGTGCTTTGGAAACCACCTTGATATTTTGACCCATATTTTGTGAACGAATTCACCTCCCGATAACGTCTTGTTTGTCCACTTGCTCTTTATACCAGTAGATCAAGATGTAATGGCATCATCGCATCTAATCTTCATGCTGTATCATCTACGTGTTCATTTTTTTGTGTGTGTGCATTTTGTAGGGTCGACTAGAAAAACGACTGACATACAAAGGCGAAAACTGTCTCTGATTCAACATGAAAATCATTGTAAGTACATCAACCTTCAGACAACCCAATCGTTTGGAGCATGCGCGATGTTCACATCGGAATGTTTCTACAACTAAAGTATGTATGTTACAACATTGCACAAAACAATGTAATGACCACTAAATGTTCACATTGACACACTTCTACAACTAAAATGTGTATGTTACAATATTGCACAAAACAATGTAATGACTAATAAATGTTCACATCGACACACTTCTACAACTAAAATATGTATGTTACAACATTGCACAAAACAATGTAATGACCACTAAATGTTCACATCGACATATTTCTACAACTAAAATTTGTATGTTACAACATTGCACAAACAATGTAATGACGATTAAATGCACTCTCTCTATCGAGTCGAGACTCAATACCATGACTCACACGGACAAGCCATAATACAACGGATGAAAACCGCTTGTTCTTTGTTATTGGAATGTAAGGAGTATTTTTCTATTGACGGATGTACCAACTACAATAGTTGTGAGTTCACTCGGTGGGCAGGGAACCAATCAAGCACGAAACAGCGCCATCTAGTGGCATGTTTTGACATGTTCAACCACATGATCACGACAAGTTGAAGCAACGCATGTCGAACTCAGTGGAAGTCAAAACAAATAGAAACGAAGAGCGCCCTTCTAAAACCAAATAATTATTATTGTTCATATTTCAGATTGTCGCGTCGCTGGTGCTTGTTGCCATGGTACTGCGTTGCCATGGTGACGGTAAAGATGAGCCAGTGACCTGCACGGAAATATGCGACTCTGTTCACGGAGAAGTGTGCCGTAAGGAATGCGACTCTCTTCTCACTGAGACGCCCGACATATTGGCCAAGTGTCACAAGAAGTGTAGCCGTGACCTTGGTCAATGTATCGACGACTGTTTGCCGTTTGGTCTAGGCTGGGGTTGACACGAAAGGAGGCAACGAGAACCACACGATGGTCCCACGGCGAATGATTACGAATTCACACTGACCGATAAAACTATTCTTATATGTCATAAAACTAGCTTATTTGATTTGATCGCCAAATCGTGTGTTTGTGATATTATGAGAAATGAACAATCACGACTGTAACACTTTTGTATGGATATGATTGTTAACCAACCGAGAACTTATGAAAACTGCAAATGCATGGATCTAATAAATTCAGTGTTGCAATGGCTCGTATTAGTTCAGTCAATCAACGCGAAATAGGGGTCAGCCTCAAACAAATTATAATAGTAATTATGATGGTATTCTTAGTTTGCGCTATATGTGTCATTCTAAAGTAATGTGAATATTTTAGTCCGAAAATGACGCAATAAGGAGTGCAGCTGATTTCGTTTTTGTTAAGACGTCTAACAGTACACAAAGATCTTCGTTCGCAAAATTTGATGATATGCGCATTTGAACACATATAGCCTTTACTATGCGTCAACGCCATAACAAAACGTAATCTCCACCAAATCTGGTGAGTTTATCGATGCATGGTGTAAAAACTAACACTTTGAGGTAAAGTGTTAATGAGTGAAAGTGAAAATACTAATAAATAATACTGCCCTGCCTTGACAAAAAGAACCAAATGACATTTTTATTTTTGTCATTTGCTTCTATCTGTCAATGCACAGCTGGTTGTATTTGTCACATGCCCCTTTTTACCCCGGCACTTCCGGTGGCAGTAAGGTAAAGGTAAAGTCATTCCCCAGGCATTACGCCTTAGGAAGCCATGAAGGCTTATACGGCCAGTACTTAAACCTGGTTTCTGTAGTGCGAAGCAACTTAGATTGCAGTTATACTGACACTAGTCCATCTCAAGTGTTTGTACTCATTTGTAGCTGGGTAGATTGAGGCAAAGTAGGGTAAACGAAATTGCCTAAGCTTCGAAAACGAACCGTGCCCAGTGTGGGTCTTGAACTCACAACTCTCGAATTTAGAGTCCAACACCTTAACCACTAAGTCCACGGCTGCCCCCTTCCGGTGAAGTTACTTATATTACTGCCATAAAGCAACTGTTAGAGGATAGTACATGTTTCTTTGAACGCAAATTATGCAAAAATCTTAAAATTGGCTTAAATGTAACTTGTTTCTTTTGTCATAGCAAGGTAGAATAATTGTGGATGTTTTCTTTTTGTCTAGTATTTGTTGATTTTTGTTATACAATGTAATGCTCCTAGTTGTCTAATGATTATTGACTGCCATTTGAGCCAATAGGTTACCGAATTCTACATCGATGTAACAATGTCACTAAATATCGCAGTAGTAATTTTTATAATCAAAATAATATTACATTTTTTCATTTTGTAGACAATGAGTTACGATGTAGACAATGTTGTTATGGTAGAGTCACAAATCGGTTACTGAAATGTTGCAACACATGTCATCACGTAAACATAGATGCTCGCTCGCACGGACACACGCTACTTTTGATTAAATACGCTTTTATTAAATATACATTGTTCACTTTACTTACTGGGCTGTGTCGAATACGAGGTATGGTTGAAGTAAAGTTGAAGTATGGTGCAGATAAGTGCACATAGCGTACATTCAAATATCTGGACATTTTCCAGATAATAGGTCATAGGTCATACACATGTGATCAACAGTTTGTACAGTCAAACTTGAAACAAATCTAGAAACAAAATGTTTAAATGTTTTGAATATCTCCCGGCGGCCATGTGCAGGAGGGTGCATACAAACTGTAAGCCAAGTTTCAACTAATATGATCAACCACTTCAGGGTACAAAAAACACCCTCAAAATCTAAAACTGCCGCTATTTCCATGGCAACGATCTAACTTAAACAACTTATTAATTTCCATTGTTTATGCATTATAATTATTGACATTCCCTGAGATTTTCAACTCACAACCTTGCGGCGGCCGGGATGATGTTTGCTAGTGATCTTATGGATTTGTGTCATCAAACTTATATACGTGTAACACGCATGGTTGGAACCCACGAAACGTACGAAACAATATGTGGGTCATGATTTTTGTCTTCAAACTGGCGCGTTGCGTCGTACGTTTCTATATCGCATATAAAGTCATTCAGATTGTGTTTACAAGTTCTTTGGTCATGCATAAGTACATATTCACAATGTTGTTCAAATGGCGGCATCATACCACTAGTACTTGAGTTTACTAGTAAGCCTTCTTGCGTTTGGTACTTATGTTGAAGTACCGCTTGTCAAGAAGATGACAATCCACAATGTACACATATTGATGGCAACCAACCGTGTGCACGAATTTCTTTCATAGCAACTCAGTCCGGTTTCACTCTTCTACTGGTAAGTAATTTTATATTTGTTGTACTGTACATAATATTTGTTGTACTGTACATAATATTTGTTGTACTGTACATAATATTTGTTGTACTGTACATAATATTTGTTGTACTGTACATAATATTTGTTGTAGTGTACATAATATTGAAGAGGCGAAAAGATGGTTTATGTGAGTCAGCTTTACAGTAACTATTTGTAGAAACGCACGCACGCACGCACGCACGCACGAACACAAATGTTTACAAACGCCAATTGAGTTGGAGATTAAAACATTTACGTGATGGTAAATTGGCAACACATTGGAAAAAATTAACGTTTTTCTGTTTTGGAAAACGTAACTTTTTATTCACAGGACATGGAAATGGAAACTGCCCTGTGAATTCGATGATACTCTACAAAGCACATTTATCAATGTAAAGGACATAGGAATAACATTTGGCGCAAATGTGAAAGTGTGCAATGTGAGATAGCAGCATTTGGAGGTTGTTGTATCGGATGTCAATATTGTCATAAGTTGCCTTGATAAATGTTCCAACATTTGTAATATGCATTTGCATATATTAAACGTGGAGCTCCGTTTATTAGGATCGATAGGAACGACGCTGACAGAACTAGATTTCATGTCAACAAACGCACTGTCAAAATGAACACCATTGTAAGTAAGCAGCAACGATATGTGGGTAACTGTGTCTGTCTGGGTTTGTCTGTTTATGTTTGTCTGTCAGTCTGTCTTACTTCTCACTCACTCACTCACTCACTCACTCACTCACTCACTCACTCACTCACTCACTCACTCACCAACCCATCTCCACCCAGCCACCCAACCACCCATCCACCCACCCAATCACCTACCCACACACCCACTCAGTCACTCAGACATTCACCCACTCTTGAACCAGCCAGCCAGCCAACCAGCCACCCAGCCAGCCATCCAACCAACAGGTATCAATCAACAGCAGTAGACAAATAGGCGGACAGACCAGCACAACAGACCTGCGCCTTTTCTGTTGGCAAGGCTCAGAAGGCGGTATAGCTATGTGCGCGGTTGCGAATCGCCTAGAGACGAGCCACTGACGCCGTGGGTCGACCGCAAATCAACCGAGCGACCGATGATACTGGAAGCCAGAGCCGAACTGTCGAAACGCAGTGTTCACTCACTCACTCACTCACTCACTCACTCACTCACTCACTCACTCACTCACTCACTCACTCACTCACTCACCCACCCACTCACTCACTCACTCACTCACTCACTCCGTACTCACTCACTCATCCACCCAACCACAACCCACCCACCCAAGCAACCAACCCACCCACCCATCCACCCACCCACCCACCCACCCACCCACCCACCCACCCACCCACCCACCCACCCACCCACCCATCCACCCACCCACCCACCCACCCTGTCTGTCTGTCCGTCCGTTTCTCTGAACAATTTGTGAGATTCGCTCTTCGAACTTGTTTCAAACGATGAGCTAAGGTTTAATTTAAAACAATTTGTATGGATTATATTTAATATTTTATGTTAGATATCGCTTAAACTATCATCATCAAATATATTTTGTGGATGCAGAATAAAAAATCATTACTCTTTAAAGCATTGGTTCAACTAGATAGGTTCTTTTCCGGATTGAACTTGGATTTACCTTGGAAGAACCGCACGGTTTCAAAACGATGGGCACTGTCATTAGTTATATAATTGGCTGCGAGCTGTATTAAGGCGTGCATTCTGCCTAAGAGGTAGGGGAATTTGTATTCATTTCCTGGAAACGAACCATTCCGTGAAAACGAGTACCGTTATATGATTGATCACACAAGTATTCAACGCTTTTTCCACACAATAAAGAATGAACATACGTGATTATTAAATTATTGGCAGTGACTTCTCAAACCTGACAAACTATTCCCTGGCTCAAGCCATATACGCACAGGGAGAGGCTAGTGGTGGTTTGTTTATCTGGGGCTAGCATAAATAAATGAAGAGGATAACACAAAAATATAAAATGCTATAAAGGAAGTTAGTAAAGGGAATGTATAATAATGGGAAATCTTAAACATGGACACATCCGATGGAAATCCGTAGAGAGTACAGGGGGTGTGGACCAGCAGCTTATATTTTTAATTCAGGATAGCTTCCTTACTCAACACGTGCTAGAACCAACCAAGGGAGATAAAGTAATAGATATAGTTTTGTCATTACAGAAATAATAAGTTGACAATGTAAACATATATATATATATATATATATATATATATGAACCATTGGGTAAAAGTAACCATAATCAAATACATTTTGACATCAGTGTAAAATCTGAAAATAAAAATAAAAAAACGTACAGGAGAAATTTCCACAAAAGTACCTAAAAAGATATATAAGAAAATAGTTAACGAAGTTAGACCGGAATAACATGCTGATGAATATGACCGCAATTGAATGTTGGAATATTCGAAAATATGAAATTGAGAGTATCATCGATAAATTCGTTCCCTTGAAAAACAAAGAAAACGGTACAGAAAGAAACACTTATCAAAAGAAGCTGTTAGGAAAATAGTGTTCAAGCAAAATATGTGGAGTGTTTATAGGCGTACCAGAAAGATGAAGACTATACACATTACACAGAGGCACTTAATGCAGCTACAACTGAAATGAGACAATCTAAAAGAAGCTATGAGCAAAAACTAGCATGTAACATAAACATGACAGAAAGAGTTTTTATGCATATGCCAGGAGTAAACAAAATGTACAAGACAGGTTTTTAATGGCGGAAGACCTAAATGGTTACTTCAGTTCAGTGTTTACCAGAGAGGATACTAGTTCATTACCAGTTCCAGATACTACATTTGACTATTTAGGACTGTTAGTTGTAACTCCAGAAATGGTAGCTAAGAAAATAAAGGCAATGAAGGATAATAAATGACCGGGAGTGGATGGAATTCCTCCAAAACTACTTATGGAAACAGTAAAACAAATCAGTATACCACTTGCCAGAGTGTTCAAATTGCCATTAAAAGAGGGAGTTATTCCTTTTGAATGGAAAGAAGCAAACATCATGCCATTATTTAAAAAGGGTTCGACAAATAAGTCAGAGAATTACATACCAGTGAGTTTAACGTCAGTGATTTAGCAATTATTAGAAAGATTTATTAAAGACCATGTGGTGGATTTCTTTGTTAAGCATAAGTTAAGCATAAATTATTAAATTCATCTCAACATGGATTCCAAAAAGCGAAATCATGCTTAACAAATATGTTACGTGTTTTGGAAGAAATCACTAAGTGGATAGAAGAGGGATCACCAGTAGATATTATCTACTTAGATTTTCAGAAAGCTTTTGATAAAGTGCCACATCAAAGATTACTACTTAAATTAAAAGCTCATCGTATCGGTGATAGCATAATTGACTGGATAGAACAATGGCTGACTGACAGAAGACAACGTGCTGTAGTAGATGGAGAAGTTTCAAACTGGATTTAAGTTTTGCGTGGGGTACCAGAAGGATCAGTATTAGGACCTTTATTATTCTAAATATATATCAATGACTTGGACGACAATATAACAAGTAACGTACTCAAATTTGCGGAAGTGTTTAGAAAGGTAGAATATGTTTTTCTCACTCAAGAAGGATAACAGAACTAGAGGACATTAGGTAAAATTAGTAAAGGATCAGGGTAGATTGGATATCAGGAAGCACTCTTTCTCGCAGAGAACAATAAATGAATGGAACACATTGTCTACAGATTGTATAACTGCTAGCAGCGTGAATATGTTTAAAAACAAGGTTGACACATATCTCAGGAGGGTGGGTTACATATAGACAAACATTGTTTGACTCCCGATAAGCCAATGGCTTCCTTGTCCAATTGCCATCTTGGCCTTTGGCTTGAATGGCAAATCTTGTTAAATCTTGTTGAATAGTGCAATTTCTGTAGTGATTGGCGCGCCCCACCGGTGGGTTGCGAACGAGAAACACGTCCATCTACCTATAATCGAGCTAGCGTATGTATGTATGTATGTGGTTATGTTAACGTTTTCCTCCCAGACGGCTTGCACTTCGGGCGCCAAACTATTACGGATCAATCTTCAAGAATGAAACGTAACGCCAGTATTCTTTCGAAATACCCCAAATGTTCGCTACGCAAAACGTTAACTTCCAACAATCGCACAAACCACGCGAACGCGCGGCGAATACGTCGTTTGAGAGTACGTAGCGCCATCTGGGCGGTTTATATTAATTATAGTAGAAAACACGCACGTATTGGCACGAGGTCGCAGACAAAATACTACACAATAAACATATATTCTACTATTTTACTATTCTACAATCAATAAAGTATCCATGGGTCTAACTTCACGCGACCTTCTACTTGTTGAACACGCAACGAGTATTGCATTACCTGCGTGGGTAACAAATAACTTAATGATGTCTAAAAATGTTCGGTATCAAATCGAGAATCAAAATTAAAGCTCCTACACACTAATTATAGCCAAAAATACCATATCGTGTTTACGTATTCGAGGTTAGTGACGTCAACGGATCGGAAGGGGTATTTTGTACTGTTGGATAAGAACAACCAAAATGTTTTCGGTGGCCATAACTGTGACATCACGAAGAGGGCCGGGAACCAGCCAATAAAAATCGTCGCCATCTAATGGCAGGTTGCCACATTTCAGCCATATTTTATCATATCAGTCAGAAATAACTCAGCGCAGTGGAAATCGTAATATAAATGAAGGTCGTTCGTCTAAAACAAATCGTAATTATTGTTCATATGATTTCAGGTAGTCGCCGTGCTGCTGCTAGTTGCCACGGTATTGCTTTGCCAAACTAGTGGTGTCGTTATCGTTGGCAATGACGAGTTGTCCTGCAGAAACAGCTGCGAAGAGATGTTCGGGTACACGTGCCTTAGAGAATGCGACGTTGTCCTGATTGATACGCCTGACGACTTAGTTGAATGTCGCAAGAAGTGTTATCTTGAACGGGCCGACTGCATCGCTGATTGTAAGCCGTGGTGGCGGGATTGGAGGTAGCACGGACGCAGCGCGAACCACACGATGGCTCTAAAGGCGAATTATCACGAATTGAAACTGTCAAACCGAGACCTAACCGTAGACACACACTCTTCTCTTGATATACTTTGCTATTTAAGAATATTCTATTCACTGTTTAATCTTTGCATGCGTTAACGTGATTTTGCATTACAATACATCTTGGACAGTCCAACGATTGTCATTCAATGATTGCTTGATCTCTCAATAATTGCAATAAACCGATCTTTACACGTCGTAAATTTTGATTATCTGATTTCGTTGCCAAAAAGTGGGTCAACCTCAAACAAATTTCTGTCGTAATTATGGTGCTGTTTTTCGTTTGAACTTTATGTCTACATAATTAGAACAGAAAACTCATCCAGACCCACGTGGTCGAATACAGTATTTTTTTCATAATAATAAGTTTTTGAAGATTGATGCGGGTCGCCATTTCGCGAATCGAGAAGTAGGGGAATGTTTGATGTGACTTCATACTAAAAATATATTTACCTGGAAAGTCAAATGGTTTTCCCATTGAACGATCAGCAATAAGTGTATGTGAATTGAAGATTTAGGTCAGAATCGTGTTGTAAATATAATGGACCACGTTTTTTGTCTCCAAGTGGACAATTGTGTTGCGATCTACCGAGCGTTGAACATACAGTCATAACAGTTGTTACCATTAACGTTTTACCAAGGAAATTATGCCATTTGCCACTTCGCCTAAACGCTAATATTTTCAGGCAATATTAGTATTTTTTGGGACGTTAATTACCAAGTATTTGCTCATGCAAAGGCATTGCTCCACGACAAGATCAGTTTACCCTAATCGCACACGCACACGTGCACGCACACGCACACGTGCACGCACAAGCACACACACCCACGCGCGCACACACGCGCACGGGTACTTGCACACGCACGCACGCGCGTGTGCACGCATACATCCACATATCATCAATAAGTTGATGATATGATACCACGAAGACCTGAATGTGTCATCTTGTATTCCTAGCAATACTTGTTAGAACAGTAAATAAATAGTCGATCGCTAGTTCTATTTTTCGTACAGATACTGAACTTCGTGGGGCGCGACAGCGCGAACTGCCGTTCCTGAACAATTTCGTCCATTCCACATTGCCTGTTTCTTTTGAAAGAAATCCCACACAGGAGGTGAACGTGTAACACGCGGTGGCCTTCTTTTCGATCAAGCCAAATTCCTTAAATGAGAACGCGGTTGAATGAATTAATGAATTAATACTTTACTTCGCTGTATTACTTATACGGATATGACACATTTAGAGCGATGTCACATCACATTAGGACCTGGTGCGATGTCACATCACATTAGGACCTGGTGCCTTTTAGAGAGATCTGATATTCTAGATGTGGTTTGGTTTTTATTCTCTCTTTCGGCTCGTTCTTTAAGAATATTTATATGGATTCCTGTTGACAGGGACAGCATAGAGCACCGAAGTGTGACGTCATGTTGGCATGACAACCGGCTCGCTTGTTCTCAACAAATATTACATATACGCTTTTCACAATGGTTTTTTGTTTTGTCTCCGACTGCAAACACCATTCTGAGAGTCTCACATGTCATTTTCATCACTTCCCAAAAGATGAATGTGAGAAGAAACGTTTTAGATATCCTCAGATTTCTTGGACGGGACAAAAATAACAAGTTCATTATTTGCACATCGCACTTTATTCTTTATTTTATAATGCATAGAGGCAAAACCTGTCAATAATGTAAAATTTCTGAGTGAAATTGTCAAATTCAAAAGTTTTGATAACACCCATAATGTCTTGAAATACGAAAACATTCAAAGTTGTCCTAACAAAACGGCGATTTCGCCGTTCGACACAACGTGTGTAAGTATGGAATGCTTTCTTAGTACAGCACCAAACACTCACAACTGCGATGGCCGAAGTGTTTACTATTTTAGAAAAGAAAAAGTTTAGGGCTAATGTTAGCGATAATTATTTTTATTATGACAAGGATTAAAATCCATGAGCGTTAACAAACGAACAATAACAACTTTCTTAATTTGTTTTGATGATGGTTTTCCCAACATTTCTTTAACTGTTTGAGCCTATGAATTTGTTTGTGATGCTCAAATTCAATAAGTTTAAATATTGGATAAAAGTAGTCGGTGATAGCCTCATCCCCTGCTGAGCGGCTGTAAGTTTAGAACCAGCAACCCGACGTCATGGCAACGTGACGTCATCACTTCGGCGTTCTGTATTGTAATACATAGGGCAAAAATGTGTCTTCACCAATGAGGACAATGTCCATTTGGCCGATGAGTATAGTGTTGTTTTAACGAATCAGAACACCAACATTCTCATTTGCACGAACATAGCAGCTCCCAAGTGTCAAGCTCGTTGTAAGTTGATCAATATTTATTTTATAGTTGCAGGTCACTCGAAAATTGTGCAGTATGTTTGTTGAAGTACATATATTTGCGTGTTCGTATTTTTTGGGTCATTTCGCTTCTTGGTGAGCAGCTTCTTATCCATCGAAGACAACATTGGGTCAAGAACGCTAGGTGAAGCTGAACCTGCATTAGGGTTCAGGGTTCGATGTATGAGATGGATATCATGAACGAAAACCATTGACTTTCTCATAATTTATTAATTAGAGAAGGTATTAAATAATAATAATACATGAATACAGTAAGAACCCTACCCGTATTCTCATTCGAACTATTTAAAAGGAATAACAAAATCACTATTTACAATAATTCTAGCCTACAAACAAAAAACACATGGCTCGTTAGCCACACTCTATTTCAAAGACATTCAATAATTATCCACAATTGTCAATACCTTCAAATCTCCAGACTAGGATATCTAATAATCACCAATGATATTCAAATGTTTATCCACACATAGTGAATATACATGGGTAATGTTACCCTTTGAAACGGTATTGGTCACACCTTTATCGTAATACAGAAGACCTAATAAAAAATTAAGGGTTATATAAACCCAATGTCGATATGTACAACAATAAGTGATTCATACGATCCAATCCTCTCACGGGAAGACTAGGTCTCATTCCTCGTGGAACGTATCTTGTATCCCTCACGGGCAGCTTGGCTTGCCCCTTGACAACATGTCGGTCTCGTCCTTCGTGAAACGAATCTTTTATCCCTAACGGGAAACCCGGCTTGTCTGCCGACAACACATCTGGCACCCATCGACCTCAGCTTGGCTGCTCGCCACTCTCAGGGACTCGACACTACAAGGCATGTCTATAACCCACTAACAATAACTGTAATTACAAGATGGACTACCACAATTACTATTTCAATACACTGATTCAACAACTATAATACACGGTCTTAACACTTATCTATCCACAAAGAATATATATATACACATATATATATACACACACATATATATATATATATATATATATATATATATATATATATATATATATATATATATATATATATATATATATATATATATATATATATATATATATATATATATATATATATATATATATATATATATATATATATATATATGTATATATGACTTTCATTAACTAACTAACAGGCGATTATTATATGTATGTTGATGTTCCATATTAAATGACTCACGCGCTCCGAATGAATGCGACAAACGGTGGCGCCACACCACGGAGTCTGGGTAATCATGGATAGACGCAGCACGAAATAGTTTCGCTTCGTAGAATGTTGCTCTGCTAATGTTAGACTGCACCAAACAAGGTGTGAGCAACATGATAAACTTGATAATGTACTGACATCAACGGTTCCTTGTGTGAACATGTGTGAATATTCTGCGAAACAATATGGCCGCGTAGAAGAATTTATTTCAAAATTCAAATTGGAAAGTGGTGGAGTTCTTCAAACTAAATATGATACAATGACATGGTTTAGCACAGACCTAAACTTAGGAAAAGCCTATCATGTATGATTCATTTATAAATTCCTTCCATGTCCACAATCCAGGCAACATGGCGAGTAATAACTCGTAATAAGCTGGTACGCCACCTAGTGGATATGGAATGTCCAGTGGCCCAGCGGGCGATTATTTTTAATATTTTTAAAAAAATTATCTAAACAAAATTAATTAGCGTTCATGTTTGCTTTTTAATGTGCGACATGTTTTGAATGGACAGAAGTTATTGCACTTAAAAGGGATGATTAGATTAAGACGTTAGTTTGATTAGATAGATATTCATTTACCGATATCTAAGATCCTAATTTGTTCAATCGGTTTTTTGACTTTGATCTATCCCCTAACCATCTGTGGTCGTGGGGGCACCTTTGATGATAATCGCACAATCAATTTCAATCTTTGCTGGTATTTTGTTGCCATTTGTGATTCGTAGAAGTCGAGGCCTGTCCATTCTCTGATGTTGTCATTCCAGTTCTTTTTTTCTGCCTGCCTCTCCTTATTTTCCCTCTTACTTTGCCTTGCAGGGTGGTTTTTTGTCAGGCCATTAGATCTTGTGACGTGTCCATACCACCTTAGTTTGCGTCTTCTGAATGCGGTCAGGACGTCTTCGTGTTGTCCGATCTTTCGACTGAGTATCTTTCTGACTTCTTCATTGGTGATTTGGTCTGTGTACGAGATGTGTACGAGATGCGAAAGAGGTTTCGGTAACTTCTCATCTCCAAAGCTTGTATTCTTCTTATTACTTCAGCTGTTAATGTCCATGTCTCGCAAGCGTATAGTAATATCGATATGACAAGTGCACGCATCAGTCTTATTTTGTTTCTGAGGGTGATGTTGTTGTTTTTCTACATTGGTTTTAGTCTTGCTATAGCAGCTGAGGTTTGTGCAATTCTTGAAAGGATTTCTGATTTTGATCCTTCATCTGATACCGTTGCATCGTCAAATACACAAATGACCAAATACACAAATGACCAATTACATCAAACATGAACAAGACATACCAATACAATTAGGTAAAATACTAATAAAGGTAAGTAAATTAAAAACAAGTTCATATATAGCGAGGTATCCTATCCTTAGGACCACCAAAAAAACGCTTTCCACTTCACCCCCTGGTAGAACTGTTCATTTACACTTCACCCCCGGGCAGACCTGTTCATTCCAATACCAACTCAACTTCTCTGTGAAAAATTTCGACATGCTGTAATTATAGTGCGAAAAGCATTCGTTCACGTTTAGTTGCAATTGTACATAGCCAGGTACTCTTTTATACGTATGAGTGAAAAGAAATTTTCCAAACTTCGAAACGACATCAATGTGATTCTCATCGAGAGTTCGCCGTTGTAATCACTGCCTCTCACATACATACATGTGCAAATAAGCAATAATCTGGTTTAAGGTGATCTAATAGTTAGCAATGTTCGATTGCATAAAACCAAATTTCTCGCACTTTGACTTTCTGTATACCTGATAGATAACTTCCGCGCACACAACTTTAGTTTACAGGACCGCAATTCCCAGCAACATACTATGATACGGGTGCGTATCTCCCAATCTCTCCGTGCGCCAAGATCGGCACCAAATACAGCCAGTATTCATCCACCGTTACATAGAGTCCAAATACCGTCAGTATTCATCCACCGTTACATAGAGTCCACTCATCCACCGTAACACAGGGTCCTCAGGAAAGTGAGAAGAAGATTGCGTGTGACGTATGACAGAAACATTCGCAAACTCAGTGGTGTATTTAGGGGGAAGGACATTGGGCCATTGCACCCATGGCCTAAAGTTTTGATCCCCCGTGCCCCCGGTCTCCCCTTTGCGAGATCCTAGATACGCCACCGGTGCACATCAGCAACAATTTCATAGTTACATTTTCCGATGACCTCCCTCTTTGATGAATGATGGTTAGACTATTTTTTTTTTTTAGCTTTGGTTTTGTAACCCCGAAATTAACTTAATTGCTGACGTGTTCATTGGCTGCTGCATATCAGCTGACAAAACGTCATTAGAATGCAATCAAGGCAAAACCTGCCTTGCACCAGAATAATCATGAGAAGGAAATTTGAGGGTATTTTCTACTGATCGAAACATAGTTTTAAATGGTAAAATAATACAAAGAGTTATTTTGTAATCTATGTTGATGCATGCAACGAAATACGTTTTTGCATCTATATTTCGTATCATAACCGATATGTAATTAACGCAACAATATTAATTATTTACGTTAATACATCAAAAGCAATCTAATTCACTGCTTCAATGTTGAGTATTTGATTAGACTTCGACATATATCCATCACACTCCAAAAACATCTCTGAAAAAGGTTATAGATGCGTATGTTTAAATGCAAGGAGCATAGTAAATAAGAAAAACGAATTAAACATTATGGTAGAAGATATTGACCCTCACATAATTGGTATAACTGAATCATGGGCCAACATAGATATAACAGATGCTGAATTAGGACTGACAGGATACGTAATGTTTAGGAAAGATCGAATAGGAAGAAGGGGCGGGGGAGTTATTTTATATGTTAAAGAATCTATTCAGGCTTATGAAATAAAACTAGAAAGGGAAGCAGATTGCGATGAAGCTGTTTGGTGCAAAATTGTTTCAGGAAATTCAAAATTAACTATTGGATTAGTTTACCGAAGTCCAAACATAAACGAAGAGGACAACACAAAAATAAAAAACGCTATAAAGGAAGTTAGTAAAGGGGAATGTATCATAATGGGACATTTTAACCATGGACACATACAATGGAATTCTCTAGAGAGCACAGGGATTGAGGATCAACAATTTCTATGTTTAATCCAGGATAGCTTTCTTACTCAGCACGTACTAGAACCAACCAGGGGAGAAAATGTATTAGATATAGTTTTGTCATCACAAAAAGAATTAGTGGACAATGTAAAAATATTTGAACCATTGGGTAATAGTGACCATAATCAAATACATTTTGACATCAATGTAAAATCAGAAAGTAAAAATAAGAAAACGTACAAGAGAAACTTCCACAAAGGTAACTACAAAGATATGAGAAAATACTTAGCACAGCTAGATTGGAATAACATGCTGATGAATAAGACTGCAATTGAATGTTGGAATATTCTAAAATATGAAATTGAGAGTATCATTGATAAATTTGTTCCCTTCCGAAAACAAGGAAAACGGTGTAGAAAGAAACACTTGTCAAAAGAGGCAATTAGAAAAATAATGCTAAAACAAACTATGTGGAGGGTTTATAGGCGTACCAGAAAGGAAGAAGACTATGCAAAATACAAAGAGGCACTTAATGCAGCTACAACTGAAATCAGACAAAAGAAGCTATGAGCAAAAACTGGCATGTAACATAAAAACTGACAGCAAGAGTTTTTATGCATATGTCAGGAGTAAACAAAACGTACAAGACAAGGTTGGACCTCTAGAAGACAGTGCTGGAAATATAATATCACAGGGGTTTTTAATGGCGGAAGACCTAAATGGTTACTTCAGTTCAGTGTTTACAAAAGAAGATATTAGTTCATTACCAGTTGCTGATGCTAAATTTCAGGGGGCTAAATCTGACTATTTAGGACCGTTAGTTGTAACTCCAGAATTGGTAGCTAGGAAAATAAAGGCAATGAAGGATAACAAATCACCGGGAGTGGATGGGATTCCTCCAAAATTACTAATGGAAACAGTAGATCAAATCAGTATACCACTTGCAAGAGTATTCAACTTGTCATTAAAAGAGGGAGTTGTTCCGTTTGAATGGAAAGAAGCAAACATCATACCATTATTTAAAAAGGGTTCGAGAAATAAGTCAGATAATTACAGACCAGTGAGTTTAACGTCAGTGATTTGTAAATTATTAGAAAGGTTAATTAAAGACCATATGGTGGACTTCCTCGTTAAGCATAAATTATTAAATTCATCTCAACATGGATTCCTTAAAGCGAGGTCATGCTTAACAAATATGTTCTGTTTTTTGGAAGAAATCACTAAGTGGATAGACGTGGGATCGCCAGTAGATATTATCTACTTAGATTTTCAGAAAGCTTTTGACAAAGTGCCACATCAAAGATTGCTACTTAAATTAAAAGCCCATGGTATCGGGGATAGCATAACTGACTGGATAGAACAATGGCTGACTGACAGAAGACAACGAGTTGTAGTAGATGGCGAAGTTTCAAATTGGAAATCGGTTTTGAGTGGGGTACCTCAAGGATCAGTATTAGGACCTATATTATTCTTAATTTATATCAATGACTTGGACGACAGTATAACAAGTAACGTACTGAAATTTGCGGACGACACAAAACTGTTTAGAAAGGTTAATACTGATGGTGATAAACAACATTTACAAAACGATCTAGACAGATTAGTGAAATGGTCTGAGAAATGGCAGATGCTGTTCAATTTTGGGAAATGTAAATGCCTACATACAGGACATGGGAACTTGAATGTAAACTATAAAATGGGAGCTACTGTTCTTGGTACTACTGTAAAAGAAAAGGACTTAGGCGTTACAATAAGCGCTGATATGAAAGTTTCAGAGCAGTGTGGTATTGCAGCTTCAAAGGGAAATCAAATTCTTGGATTGATTAGAAGAAACATAACATACAAGGGAAAAAAGTTAATTATACCTCTTTATAAAGCAATAGTTAGACCTCATTTAGAATACTGTATACAAGCATGGAGACCATATCGTAAGAAGGATATAGATACGCTTGAACGCATACAGAGGAGAGCAACTAAAATGATTCCAGAACTTAGAGACCTTAGTTATGAAGAACGCCTGAAAGAATGTGGTTTAACAACTCTAGAGACAAGGAGGTTAAGAGGAGATCAGATTGAAGTTTTTAAGATATTGAATGGGTATGAAAATATTGATAGAAATATGTTTTTCTCACTCAAGAAGGATAGCAGAACTAGAGGACATGAGGTAAAATTAGTAAAGGATCAATGTAGATTGGACATCAGGAAGCACTCGTTCTCACAGAGGACAATAAATGAATGGAACAAACTGTCTACAGATTGTGTAACTGCTAGCAGCGTGAATATGTTTAAAAACAAGGTTGACACATATATCAGGAGGGCGGGTTATAAGTAGGTGAACATTGTTGGACTCTCGATAAGCCAATGGCTTCCTTGTCCACTTGCCATCTGGGCCTTTGGCTTGGATGGCAAATCTTGTTAAATCTTGTCTTGTTAAATCACCACGAAAGTTGTCGGCAGACTTGTCAAAAGTGTCCATGCTGTAGACACTAGAGAAAAACATAATTTAATTGCAACCCTTTGTATCGAGCACTTAACTCCAAGTGGGTTACGTTCAGATGTACATGATATCTGACATTACGAGGGCCGACTAAAGCTCTCAGGTGGTTGTTGAACTAGATTAGCAAATGACTTCCTTGTCCACCTGCTGCCTGGTTAAGTGCTTTTGATGGCAATCGTATTAAATACTGATATATTGTCCACATTCTGATTATGAATCATATTACTCGTGTTGACGATTGTTGCAATTGAAAACATCGAAAATAAAGCCCAAGTACAAACATGTTAAGTAACACCCGCAGTCGATTGAATAAAATGCGTATTTTTGCTCAAATGATCGAAATAATTGACTATAGTTTGGTCAATTTCGTTCACCCCACTTTGCCTGTTTTTCGGAAGAGACACTAAAAAGCCTCCTAACTGGTGTTTTATACCAGTGGTAGTAAAATATTCCACACAGGGGCAACATGTAAAATACATTCTGAGCCTCGCAGATAGGGAATATTTGTAACCGGAAGACGAAATGAGATGACTAGTATATATATACCTATCAAAAACTGTATCACTTCTCAGCATCACTTCAACACACGTTTTTCGAAATTTAAAACAGGTGTTTGCCAGACACAGGCACAACAATGTCAATTTAGTACATGTACCATACTATTTTAAATTAACGTTATCACTTTGTTTTATTCCGAAATTAAAAACGACAATTTATTACACGTACCAGACTATTTTAAACTAACGTTATCACTTTGTTTTATTCCGAAATTAACAAAGACAATTTGTTACACGTTCTTAGTTGCTGACACCTGACGTAAGGTCACCAAAATACAGTCAAGCAAAAACCGTCTTACCGTGAATTACATAATTTTCTAATTCAAGTTGGTGCATACAGCAAAATGCGTTTTCGACCACACATGCATTTCGTACTATAAACATTCTGTAGTTAACATGCAGCATAAATCATTTACATTACTATATCCAAATCAACCAAGTTGACAGCTTCAAAGTTGAATGTTTAATTAATTGTTGGACTTCGACAAACCTCCATGGTGTAAATGTTCAAAACAGCTTTGCCAAAACTGTAAACACTTGAGAGAGAGAAAGGCTAAATTTAGCTGCGACACTTTCCATGTTGCCCCTACCTTCGAGTCGGTTGCGGTCAAACCCTCTGATGTACCTAATTGGTTTCAAACACTACGAGGGCCTACAAGGACTCTCATGTGTGAAGTGACAATCAACATGGAAGCCCAGTCAATTTACCTGTACGAAAGGAGTAAGTACATATATGTAGATACGTTCCATATTTTTTAATATATTGCAGGAACTTTCGTTTCATCTATAATATTACCGTGGTTTACGGCAACGTACTGTGTAGTTCGAAGCAGGATTTATGAATAAATGTCCCTACATGTCGCATGCATTAGAATTACGTTATCTCGATTAAATATTGCTCTTTCGCCAAACCAGTCGGAATCCATTACAGTGTTTATCAGAACCTTCGCCTGCAAGATAAAGATGGATATATAACGACATTGACAGTTGTAGTTAATACAACAATCTTCTTACACAGTTAATATGCCTAGCATTTGAACAAAGTCGCATAGATTGGTAGTAGTACTGAAACTACTAAAATGACTATTTTGCTATATTAATATTTGTTTTAATTCAGTAAGATCGACGTCAATAAGACTGACGTAAAAGGGCGAAAACTATATCTGATTCAACATGAACGTTATTGTAAGTACGTCAACATTGGCAGTTTTTAGAATTAAATCGTAGTGTTCGTCCGTAAACTGGAAGAGAACAACGATAATGGACATAGAACATTTTATTAATTTCGATGATAGTTTATTAAACCAATTACATTTAGAAGGTTGGGATTTAAACACGTAGTATAGATTATATATAGCCAAGGTTTCTTTTCAAACAATTTGTATGGTTTTTAATTAATAAGTTATGTTAAATATCGTTTAAGTTATCAACATCAAACATGTTTTATGGATGCAGAATGGAAAAGTATGCCTCGTTAAAGCATTGGTTCAACTAGATGGGGTATTTTCCGGATGCAAATTAGATTTACCTTGGAAGTACCGCACGGTTTCAAAACGATGGGTACTGTCATTAACAATATAATCGGCTGCGAGCTGTATTAAGACGTGCATTCTGTCAAAGCCGTAGGGGAATTTGTATTCATTTCCTGGAAACTGACCATTCTGTGAAAACGAATACCGTTATATACCGTATTATACGTTTTTTCCACACAAATAAATTAATGGACATTAATGGTGATTAGTAAATTATTGGCAGTGGCTCCTCAAACCTGTCAAACTATTCCCTCGCTCATGCAACATTCGTACAGTACAATTTCTGTAGCGCACCCCTACATCCGTGGCAATAACGAACAAAGGTTAAAAAATAACTTAATGATGACTAAAGCTATTCGGTATAAATCGAGAATCAACATTAAAGCTCGCACACACAAATTATAGTTAACAATACTATGTCGTGATTACGTATTCGAGAAAAATTACGTCAACGGATATTTTCTATTTTCAGCAGCCAAAATGTTTTCGGTGGTCATAAATGTGACGTCGTGAAGAGGGCCCGGAACCAGCCAATAAAAATCTAATGGCAGTTTGTCACACATCAGCCATATTGTATCATATAAGTTAGATATAACTCAACGCAGTTGGAATCATAATATAAATTAAAGTAGTTCGTATAAAACAAATCGTAATTATTGCTCATATTTCAGGTAGTCGCATCGCTGCTGGTAGTGGTTACGGTATTGCTTTGCCCTGCCAACGGTGTCGTTATCGTTGGCAATGACGAGTTGTCCTGCAAAAAGAACTGCGAAGAGATGTACGGGTACACGTGTCTTAGAGAATGCGAGTTTGTCCTGATTGAGACGCCTGATGACATAGTTGAATGTCGCAAGAAGTGTAATCTCGAACGGGCCGACTGCATCGCCGATTGTAAGCTGTGATGACAGGATTGGTGGTAACACGGACGCAGCACGGACCACACGAATTATTACATATTCAAGCAGTCCATGCGATTTGTTAATGACCTAACCATAGACACGTAGTATTCTCTTGAGATAGTTTGCATTACTCATAATATTCCATTCACTGTTTGATATTTGCATGTGTTAACGTGACCTTTATTATTAAACCTCTTGGACAATCAAACGTTATTCATTGAATAATTGATTGGTCTGTCAATAATTGCAATAAAGCGATCTTTACAAGTCGTAAATTTGGTTTATCTGATTTCGTTGCCTTATTTTCGAAAATACTAATACATAAATGTTCACTATACTAGCACGTTTAGTATGGATATTACTGTATAACCAACCAATATGCTGTAAATACTAATATATTATGTGTTCCAATGACATGTAATAGTTCAGTCAATCTACGCCAAAATGTGGGTCAACCTCAAACAAATTTAATTTGTAATTATGATGCTGTTTTTCGTTTGTACTATATGTTTAATTACCACAACATGAAGTCCACCCAAACCCACGTGGCGGAATATTGCATTGTTTCCATAATAACAAGTGGTCGGAGGTTGCTGCGGGTCGCCATTTGGAGCATTGTAAAGTAGGGATATGTTTTATTTAGCTGTAGGCCATATAACTTATTTTCTTTGCTCAAATCATACTAGAAATATTTTCCCCTGGCGTGGCAAATGGTTTCTCCACCGAACGATGTAAGTGTATGTGCATTGGAGATTGAGGTCAGGATCGTGTTCTAAATATGATGGACCCCGATGCTTAGCCTCCAAGGGGACACTTGCAAAGTACTATTTGATCAAGTACTGCTCCATGACAAGAACAGCACACGTATATGTATACGCACTCTTACACGCACAGACACACACACATCCACACACGCAATCGCACGCGCACACGCACGCGCACACGCACACGCATACACACACGCATACACACACGCACACGCACACGCACACACACACACACACACGCCCATATGCACGGACGCAGACACATTCACATACGCATGCACACTCACGCACACGCACACGCGCACACAAGTACGGGCACAAACATGCACACACATACGCACACGCACAAGCAGATGCACCCGCCACAAATAACGCAGTTATCATCAATAAGTTTATGCCATGATACCACACAGACCTGAATGTGTCATCGGGTATTCTTAGTGACAGATGTTTAAGTAATAATTGTTAGAACAATAAGTAAATAGTTCATCGTTAGTTCGATTTTGGCACAGATACTTTACTTCGTGGGGCGCGATAGCGCGGACTGCCATTTCTGAACAATTTCGTCCACTCCACATAGCCTGTTTCTTACGGAAGAGATCCCACACGCGATATCGCAGAATGCCATTCCTAAACTTGGGCAATTTCGTCCACTCCATGTTGCTTGTTTCTTACGGAAGAAATCCCACGCTGGAGTTAAACGTAACCTGCGGTGACCTCTATTCCGCATCCATCAAGGCAGAAACGTCAACAACTGCCAAATACCTCAAATGAGAACGCATTTGAGTGAATCGAAGTAACTCAATTTGAAGCGGCATATCAGTTTATCAGGAAGACAAGCTCTCATGCAGGAGACAATGGTTTATGGTGAAAAACGACAGTTGAAGAAGCACAATTGTATATATTGTGAAAGCAAATTTCCAAAATGGCAAGATATTAGGAACAAGTATATGCAGATGAGTTGGAAGAACAAACGTGCTAAATCTTATTACATAATCTAAAGAAAGAAGGGCGGTTTGGGCAACCTTGGCTAACAAAGGTGAGTTTAATCACAATCATAGCATGATTGAAAATGGATTCGACTGCATTATACCAAGATACAGAGCCAGACCAATCCAATCGTCAGAAATTAGTGATTTTGTTCTTTGTGAATACTGCTGGACTATGTATGCTAAACCAGACTTGTGGAAACAACAGAAGACCTGTCCACTGAAGAAAATGACCATAGGAATCGTTTTCTGAAACTGACAGTGAAGAGCAGAGATCTGTATGCTCACATTCTGTTTCACATGATGGATGATGAAGTGAAACGTACAATAGAAAGTGACCCTCTGTATGCTCACATTCTGTTTCACATGATGGATGATGAAGTGAAACGTACAATACAAAATGACCCATTGTTAATAGCATATGGCTGTATGAAAAATATGGCCATGAATTTCACAATCGCAAATACATAACCAACAAACGAAGAGAGCTTGGAAGACTGATTTAAACAACATGAAGATCGCACCAAAACAGATTTGTTGACATTGAGTTGCATTGATCCCGGTAATTTGGAACTGCTCCTTAGATAAATCGATGGTTATTATGAAAAGAACCACATTTATAAGACTCCTTCTCTGCCACTGAAACTTGGAGCCAGTTTGGTGAAGTGTGCCGAACATATTCACTCTACGGGCCTCACTGAAAGCAACAATGAGAAAAAAAGAAAGTTCAAACATTTCTGAACTTGGCCTTTGGTTGAAGATGTTGTAAAGTAGCAGAAGTTCTTATCTGAGGAAATAGAAGAGCACGTTTGAAGTTCATTTGTGTAAAAGTCATACCAGAGTAGAAACCAAAGACAATCGACGAAGGCGAGTTCCTGTGCTTCTAACTCGGCGTAGGCTGGCAACAATACAGGCTCTGGTCATGGAAAAACTTGCTGGGGTTCAGTCTGATTTCCTGTTTGCTAGACCCGGAACTTATACGTTCAACAAATTTGTGCAAACAGCTGGCAACAGCGTGTCTGGTGCTCAGTCTAAGTGAAAACAGTCAATACACCCTCGGCTAGTTTACAGTATTTACTGAAAAAAATTACTGTTTTATTAAGATGGCTTAGGAAAGTAAAATTTACCTGATAACAAGAATGTGGCTGACCACATGACTGTGTTTTTTTGGGGTAAAATATGTAGAGTAGTTTGATTGTAGTTACGCACATTTTATTTTGATAGTTCAGTAATACTGGTGTAAGTCTATAACCCAACCGAGTATGTTTAACGATATTTTTGGTCAATTCTATTTTGCAGAGACTGTTCAAGCTGAACAATCGGGAGATAAAGAGGATGATGACAAACAGGACGAATCAACTGTAACATGTCCTTCTACTCCCTTGCGTTGCGGGGTGGGGTCCAAGTCACTTGGTAGCTTCTTCCACTTTCGTTGTTAAATCTCTCCGTCTCCCTCTGTCTTCTGCGATGGTCTTCCACTCTTGGCTGTTTGTACCTGCCCTTTCAAGATCTCGTTTGACACAATCTTTCCATCGCATTTTGATCTTCCTCTTCTTCTTCTGCCACCCTCTCCCGCTTTCCATGCTCTTTTTGACAGTCTGTTTTCGCCCTTTCTTTGCACATGTCCTGCCAATCTCATTCTACTTCCGACTACTTTCATCTTTAGGTGTTTTTTCATGCCAATCGTTTCTCTCAACTCCTTCATATTCCTTCTATCTTCTTGGTTTACTTTGCATATTCTTCGAAACTAGTTGTGTTCTGCTATCTGTATCTTCTCCTGTCTCTTTGTAAGTGCCAGTGTTCCCAACCCATATATACAGGCTGGTACCACGCAGGTTTCCAACACTTTTCATTTTAGTTGTTTCTTCAGTTTTCTGTCCCACATAATGCCTTCCACTCTCCTCCTGTTCGCCTATCCACATTACTTCGGTCTTCTCCAGATTCATTCGGAGGCCATGTTTTCTAAAGGTGTTACTCCATTCTTGCAATATTTTTTTGTAGATCCTCTTTGTTATCGGCCACCACTGCTAGGTCATCTGCATATAGTATCTTCTTACGTTCTTCATGTTCAGATACATTTCCACTGATTAGGTTCATCACCATAATGAAAAGCAGGGGACTCAAGGCACTTCCCTGTCTAAGTCATACTCCCACTCCAACTTGTTCCGATGGTTCTCTTTCGATTCTTACCACAGCTGTTGTCTCATTGTCTCCTCAACCATTCTGACCTCCGCCTCTCCATCCTCCATCCATCTCATGACTGCAAATGTAAGTTTTCTCGGCACGGTGTGAAATACCTTTTCCAGATCGACAAAACCGACTGCTACATCCTTTCTATAGTCTCTCCTCTTCTCAATACATTGTCTGATGGCAAACAATCCATCGTCTGTTTCTCTCCCTTTCCTAAATCCCAGCTGATTCTCTCCAATTTTGCTCTCCACTATATGCCTCACCCTCGCATCCAGTATCATTTCCATAAATGTCAGGGCTTGGCTCGGTAATGGGATGCCTCTGTATATTCCTGGGTCATGGCTGGCCCCTTTCCCCTTCCATATCGACATGATTACTCTTCTTCACCACTTTGTATCTCTCCTGTTGTGAAGCACACATTAAACAGCCACTTGAATACCAGTTGTTCATTTGCTTTCACCATTTCCACTGACAGTTCGTCCACTCCTACAGCCTTTCCAGTTTTCATCTTCTTAACAACTTTCTCGACCTCTTCTTCTGTTATTGTCCTCACCTCCAGCTCTCTCCTTACAGAATGTGGTATCTATATCTCACATTCTCCCTCCGGTAGTAGTTTCTTGAAATACTCCTCCCATACACTTAGCACTTGTTTTAGTCCAGTGACCAATGTTCCATCACTTCTCTTCATTGCTGATGTTCGAGTAGTATCTTTTCTATCTCTGTCTCTATCTCTGGCCAGCTTGAGGATAAAATTTCCCCCAATCTTCTTCAATCCTCTTGCACCATTTTTGTTGTTTATCATCTCTTGCTTTAGCAACAGCCTTACTTGCTGATTCTTCTTCTCCCGGTACCTCTGTTTCAGCCTTGCATTTTCTTCATCACTTGCTTCTTCCACGCACTTCAGTGCCTCCTTCTTTTCCTGTATTGCTTTTTCCACTTCCTGATTCCACCACCAATGTTCTTTCTTCTTTCGGCTTTGTGTTGGCTTTCCTGATGTTCGGCCACATTATCTCCTCAGTTGTTCCAACAAAGCCTTCCTTAAAAGCTGTCCACTCTGCTTCCACATCCTTCCTTTGTTTTTTAAGTAGCATAAACTTCCTATCGACTTCGCTTTTGTATTTTTTCATCACCTCTCCTTCACATTTCCACCACCGGATCACCTGCCTTTGCTTTCTCCTTCTCCGTTTGCCTCTTCCTATCCACATTTCATAAACCAATGGTTTATGTTGGCTCGTTATGTGCTCTCCTGCCAAAACATTCCAGTCTCTAACATTGTTCCGCCGACAGCTTATGACAATCAGCATATCTATCTATGTTATGTTGTTCCCACTTCTGTAGGTTACCTTGTGTGACTCCCTCTTCTGGAGGGAGTTTACCGCCAACAACTGGTTTCTGGTGAGCATCTCCACCTGGTCTTGTCGCTGTCTGTTTCTGGTGCCCAATCCATACTTTCCTGCGGTCTCCTCACTGTTCTGCCTCTTTCCCACATGTGCATTCATGTCACCTGCCACAACCAACATTGTCTCAGGCTACACATGCCCGATAATTTCTTCCAAGCTACTTCGGAATGCATCCTTGTCTTCATGCGTTCTCCCCGTCTCTAATGCATATACTGATATGGTATCATCTCCTCCGACCAATATCTACACTGCAATGATCCTGCCTCCCCCATCTCTCCACCCTGATGACTTCCTTACTGTATTCCTCGTTCATAATCACTCCCACCCCATTTGTCTTTCCATCTCCTCCTGCATGCTGCATCTTAAATCCTTCACCCAGGTCCACTGCTCTGTCCCCTTTCCACTTCGTTTCTTGGATCCCATCACACAGAGCTGCCTCTTCTTCGTTAGTTCAACCACCTCCACTCTTTTTCAAGTCATTGAAGGTGGCAAACCGGACTTCGAATGAGAGCCGATGCCGGCTGTTCCACCCAGGTCTTCGCTGATTTCTCGGTGGCGCCTGAGTCCCAGCGTGTCGGTTCCCCGCACGCGGCAGCCAATCTCGTAATTATTAATTGACATGGCATATAATTTGGGGTCAATTAGTCGAATCACAAAACTTCTACAGACACCTTGACGAAAAATCGGGACTTGGAATTTGATGATGGTATGCTTTTAAAATACGTAAAAATATTGCTTAGTATCCAAAACATGTGCTGACAAGTCTAGTTTTTATTTTAAAAGTTATGCGTGGATAACTTACAAAATGTAATACAACAAAAAACTATAATGCATGCCATTGTAATGAAGTTAATTAAGTTATTATTTTAATTATATATATATTTGAAAAGGGTAGTATTTTAAATGTTTTATATTTGTGGGTACTTTCTTGTGCTTACTGGTTGTATGCTTTTTGTCCATACAACCGAACGCAACATTTAGTGTGCATTTCATAACAGGGCTATCGGTGATGTGTCACAGCAAATATCTTGATGGCAGAGTGGTTAGCTCACCCAACCTTTGACCGTGAGGTTTACCGTGAAATACCTGGCCACAGTTCCAAAGTTCAATATGTGTAAACACTTAGTAACGCAAATGATAATTTTAATATCAGTCCTATATCTCTCTCATGAGATGAGCTCAGGGCTATTCCATTTTAAAACGAGGAGGGACAGAACCTGAAAATAGTTAAAAATTAATTGGTGGGGGAGGGGTCACTGTAATTCAAAATTCATTGGTGGGTGTATAAGTAATTTGGAATTTGGTGGTGGGGGTATTCCGTGAACCCTATGTATTTCCTCTGTCAGAATTCATTTGGTGGTTTCTGGTGGTACCAATTTATAGCACAGGCTTACAGTATGCGTCAGTGAGGTTACTCAATTATTTTATAATGTCAATTCTACTATTTCAGGTTCTCCTCTACATTATTTAATTGAATAGCCCTCAGCAAAACGCTCACTGAGTGCAATGTTACGATATAAGAAATAAATTTAAGTTTTCATATATATGGATAGGCTCCAGGATGTATATCGGACATGCTGAATATGTACCAACCAAGAAGAACGCTACGATCCATGGATTCAGTGAGAGTAGAAGTTCCAAGGGCTAGAACAGTTACTTACGGCGACAGAAAATTCCAGTGTTCAGCAGCTAAGTTGTGGAATGCGCTACCGGCTCACATTCGTGAAGCAAAAAACACTGAAAACTTTCAAGAAGCTGGTAAAAACACATTTGTTCCTGCCTCATTTTGGTGCTTAACTCTTTCTAGTAAATGTTTCTTTTTTTATAAAATAAAAAACCAGTATATACATATTCATCTTATTATATAATATTTAATTTGTCTATCATGTTGTCGTTTTTATGATTTTTTACTGTCTATGATTATTCTATACATTGTGTACATCGCTTTTGAGCAGGGTTTTATGTATGAAAAGAGTGCTTTATAATTTCGGTATAATAAATAATAATAATAACAATAACATGTGTATTCATGTTCACGTACAATCATGGTTCTGTGAAATTATGTTTTTATAGAACACGACGCTGTGAGGAAAAGCCTTGGTCACACGAGGAGAAGTCAGCAGTAGAGAAACACTTGAACAGTTTCGTCGCAATGACGAAAGAATGCAGGAAAAGAAGGTTTGTGCGGAGGCAGTGGAACTAAAATCAGCTTTGCCATGCCGATCTTTGGAGGCAGTCAAGTATTATGTATATAGTTGCATTTAGATGAAGAAAAGCCAATTAAGGAAATGAATGATTTTTGTAGAAGACAACAAAAGGGACAATAGGAAGACCTAGATATTCCTCTTCCAGATGCTTTATTTCAGGAGGCTAAATATGACTATTTAGGCTGTTAATTGTAACTCCAGAAATGGTTGCTCAGAAAATAAAGGCAATGAAAGATAATAAATGACCGGGAGTGGATAGAATTCCTCCAAAACTACTAATGGAAACAGAAGAACAAATCAGTATACCACTTGCAAGAGTATTCAACGTGTCATCAACAGCGGGAGTTGTTCCTTTTGAATGGAAAGCAGCAAACACCATACCATTATTTAAAAAGGGTTCGAGACATTAGTCACATAATTACAGACCAGTCAGTGATTTGTAAATAATTAGAAACGTTAATTAAAGACCATATGGTTGACTTTCTTGTTAGGCATGCATTATTAAATCCATCTCAACATAGATTCCTAAAAGCGAGGTCATGCTTAACAAATATGTTATGTTTTTTGGAAGAAATCACTAAGAGTGGATAGACGAGGGATCGCCAGTAGATATTATTACTTAGATTTTCATAAAGCTTTGGACAAAGTACCACTTCAAAGATTACTACTTAAATTAAAAGCCCATGGTATCGGGGATGGCCTACTTGACTGGATAGAACAATGGCTGACTGACGACAGAAGACAGATGTTGTAGTTGATGGAGAAGTTTCAAATTGGAAATCATTTTTGAGGAGGTACCACAAGGATCAGTATTAGGACCTTTATTATCTTTAATATATATATATATATATATATATATATATATATATATATATATATATATATATATATATATATATATATATATATATATATATATATATATATATATATATATATATATATATATCAATGACTTGGACGACAATATATCAATTAACGTACTAAAATTTGTGGATGACAAAAAAGTGCTTAGAAAGGTTAACACTGATAGTGATAAACAACATTTACAAAACGATCTAGACAGATTAATTAAATGGTCTGAGAAATGGCAGATGTTGTTCAATTTTGGGAAATGGAGTACCCACATACAGGACATGGGAACTACTGTAAAATAAAAGACTTAGGAGTTACAATAAGTGCTGATATGACAGTTTCAGAGCAGTGTGGTATTGCAGCTTCCAAGGGTAATCAAATTCTTGGGTTGATTAGGAGAAACATAACATACAAGTAAAAAAGCTAATTATATCTCTGTATAAAGTAATAGTTAGACCTCATTTAGACTACTGTATACAAGGATGCAGACCATATCGTAAGAAGGATATAGATACGCTTGAACGCATAACGAGGAGAGCAACTAACATTATTTCAGAACTGAGAGACCTTAGTTAGGAAGAACATCGGAACGAATGTGGTTTAACAACTCCAGAGACAAGGAGGTTAAGAGGAGATCAGATCTACGTTTTTAAGATATTAAATGTGTATGAAAATATTGACAGAAATATGTTTTTCTCACTAAAGAAAGATTGCAGAACTAGAGGACATGAGGTAAAATTAGTAATGGATCAGCGTAGAAGCAGTCTTTCTCACAGAGGACAAGACATGAATGGAACAAATTGTCTACGGACTGTATAACTGCTAGCAGCGTGAATATGTTTAAAAACAAGGTTGATGCATATCTCATGAGGGCGGATTACACGTAGATGAATACTGTTGGAATCTCGATAAGCCAATGATTTCCTTGTCCACTTGCCATCTTGGCTTTTGGCTTGGATTGCAAATCTTGTTAAATCTTGTTAAATGTCTTATTGTGTGTATTAGGTGTGTAGCCAAGTCATTTATGCAGTGCATAAATATGTATGTAATTTGGAAATATGCACATTTATATTAATGGTCACTGTGTGTATCATTTGTGCTATTGTGATTCATATTTGCATTTTTTACCAAGTGTTGAGTTCATAGGTTGTACCAAAATAAATGTTATTTAAAGTTTCAAGTATATTTCTTTGTGGATTACACATGACAAAATGGTTGATGGGCAGCAACTGCAAAGAATAAAATATGAACCTCTTTGTCTTGTGTATAAATAGATGGATCCATATGAATGTTTTATAAAGCTACATACAGTGTAACGTCATTGATTTCATGCAGCTGTAGCAATAAAGATATATAGTAAAATAGAATAGCCTGGGGGTAATGCAGTTTCAAACACCAAATGATTTGACAAACAAGTGCTAAATACATTTGTTTATTCGTTTATGAGATCACACCTGATTTTCCTAGATCTGTGTGTGTGTGTGTGTGTGTGTGTGTGTGTGTGTGTGTGTGTGTGTGTGTGTGTGTGTGTGTGTGTATCCACATTCAAATGTACAGGAAACGTAATTTTTCTATCAAAAGCCCACCTTATGAAATCAATCCAGGAATTCTACAATAAGGTAACCTCGTTACAAGTGCTTCTGGAAAGTCATCAGTTGGGGAGTGACTGCTGTGATCCTCGGAATCAAGTGTCTCTGATGAAGGGTTTGTGGAAAGTCATCAGTTGGGGATTGACTGCTGGGATCCTCGGAATCAAGTGTCTCTGATGAAGTGTTTGCTTGGGGGCATCTGTAGGGGGTCCACAGTCCACAGTCCTCAGTTGAGAGTGTGCATTACAAGGTCTTCAGTTGCAAGTGTGTATGGGAAGTCCTAAGTTTGGAGTCTGTGGAACAGGTATTCAATATTACACAATTAGAATGTATTCTAAAGCATGCCAGTATGATCCATCCTGTCTACAATGCAACATAAAGCAAAGTAGGGGTAAATATCTTCACAAACTTCGTTCTTAGGAGCTTATTAATTGGGTACCTAGTTGCAGGTGTTCTGTCAGATGTACCCACTTGGCACCCTGTACATGTATGTGCGAGCGTGGTGTGTATGTGTGCGTAAATGTGCGTGTGTGTGACTGTGTGTGTTTTATATATGTATATATATATATATATATATATATATATATATATATATATATATATATATATATATATATATATATATATATGTATATATATATATATATATATATATATATATATATATATATATATATATATATATATATATATATATAGTATATATATATATATATATATATATATATATATATATATATATATATATATATATATATATATGTATATGCATATATATATATATATATATATATATATATATATATATATACAGAACCGCATTACATATTTCATACAGATGATAAATTTGAATTGCTTAGCAACGCAATTAGTCAAGAGCTGAATAAACTGCACAATTAGCTTGCAGCAAACGGTCTCTTAGTATTTATGAAACTAATTACATGGTATTTTGAAAAGGAAGGGCTACTTCAGATATTGCAATAAAAATAAACCAACAATTGTAGAGAGAGTCTATGAGACAAAATTTCGCGGCATAATTATGATAAGCTTTCTTGGAAAGCACATATTCAATCAGTAAAATCCAAATTGGCTAAGACAATGTCAATAATGTCTAAAGACATTTTTTAAAGGCCTCGGCATTGATTACTTTATACTTTTTGCTTTTCTTGCCCCACATAGACTACTGCTCAGAGATATGGGGAATACTTATCGCGTGCCCCTATTCACTTTACAAAAGAGAGTTGTGGGAATTATTTGTGGAGTAAAAGCTCATTACCATACATATATGTTATTTGTTATGTAGAATCATACACACGCACGCACGCACGCACGCACGCACGCACGCACGCGCACACCCATACACATGCCACGTTACCGGACATTATTGTCCATATGTAAGGCAAATGTCAAGAGTTAGATGTGCAACGTCACGTCTACCGTTCAGCTACCACGTGGCATTATGCCCGTGTCCTTGGTTGCAAAAGCTATATATATATGGCAAGGCACGGACCCTCCACACACAGTCAATTTGCCAACACTTCGCAGTAAGTATGTTTTTTTTACGTAACTTCTCACCTACCATACGAAGTTGCGGCACCAGTGAGCGGCAACGTTGCTTGTTTCCGATATGTTGAACGAAATAAGAAACTTAACATGATGTAATGCGCTAACGTAACACTGGCGTGTAGTTCACTGGTTTGTATGGCTATTTCCGTTTTTGGCCGGGTACTGGCTGCTCATATTGCAGCATAAACTGCTTCTATGCACTATCTATGCAAAATAGGCACTGCACTCTAGACAACGCTCTGGCTTCGTTTTCACAGAGAAATTAACACGGTTGTCAAATCTAATATCGCAGCAATCACAAAAATGTTAATGTCGATTTTGAACGCCATGTACTGTTTGTCAAGCTGAGCATGCATTTGTCCGCATGGAGGCGGGACAGTTGGAGGCACGTGTGTTTGGGTGCAGTAGACAGTGTAACGACACATGTCCAGTGAAATCTCGCAAGGTCGGTGGTTCCTCGTGTGACGTCACGTGAAGAGGACAAATCCAGCTAACTCAACTGCGTGATAGGTTTGCGACTGCAGCCTTCAACAATGGGAACGTCTTTAGAGGAAGGGTAACAGCGCAAACCTCCGAAATCGTCGCAGGAACTCACACCACAGGGTCATATGTTGGACCCATCCTAACCCCAGTACACCGTCATGACATTTGTAATGGTAGCATCACATCTAACCTTCATGCTGTATTATCTACGTGTTAAGTTTAGTTTTGCATTTTGTAGGGTCTACTAGAATTACGACAGACATCCACAGGCGCAAACTGTCTCCGAATCAATATGAAAATCATTGTAAGTACATCAACCTTCAACCAATCCAAATTATTGTATTATACGCGATATTCGCATCGGCATACTTCAACAACTAAAATATTTATATTACAACATTGCACAGAACAATGTAATGACGACTAAATGCACGGTCTGTATCGAGTGGAGAGTCAATATTATGGCTCACATTGGCAAATTATAAACAAAACGGGATGAATCCCTTTTTTGTTTTTATTGGAATCGAAGAGCTTCTTTCTATTGTGGGATAAACGCATATATCAGCCACAATAGTTGTGATTTCACTCGGTGGGCAGGGAACCAATAAAACAAGCATGAATCAACGCCATCTACTGGCAGGTTGTGACATATTCAACCAAATATGATTACGTCAAGTTGGAGCAAAACATGTTGAACTCAGTGGAAATCAAAACAAATAAAAACGAAGTATTTCTTCTAAAACAAACTCATAATGATTGTTCATATTTCAGATTGTCGCGTCGGTGGTGCTTGTTGCCATGGTACTGCGTTGTCATAGTGACTCCGAATTTAAGCCAAAGAGCTGCTTCGATAATTGCGACGCGCTTTACGGGGAAGCGTGTGTTACGAAATGCGACTCTCTCATCACTGGGATGTCTATGTGTCATAAAAAATGCCTTCATGAATTTGCGCAATGCAACGACGACTGCATGCCGTGGTGATGAGAACGGAGGCAATGAGAAACACCGTCTCAAGGCGAATGAATACGAATTCACACTGACCGATAAAACTATCCTTGTATGTCGTAAAACTAGTTTTTCTGATTTGATCGCCAAATCGTGTATTTTGACTATATTAGAAATGAAAGATGGCGACACTTTTTGTGTGGATATTATTTTTAACCAACCGAGATTTTAAGAGTGCTGCAAATGCATGGATGCTAATAAATCCAGTGTCTATGAACGTCAAATAGGGGTCAATCTCAAACGACTTATAATAATAATTTTTTTTTACTATATGTGTCAGTCTGAAGTAATGTGAATATTTGAGTTCAAAACGGCGTAATAAGAAGTGTAGCTGATTTCATTAAAATACAATTTTATGATTGTTTTCAGTTTTAGCTAAGATGTCTAACAATCAGCAGATATATTTGTTCACAACATTTTATGATATTCGCATCTGAACACATATACCCTTTACTATGCGTCAACGCCATAACAAAACAGGTCATGCGTAATCTCGACCAAATTTGGGTGAGTTTGTCGGTGCTTGGTGTGATAACTTGCACTTTCAGATATATATATATATATATATATATATATATATGATAAAAGAGTATAAATTATATACAATGGCATCATTCTAATACTAATATAATAATTATAATAGTGGACGTTTTTTTTTTGGTATTTGGTGATTTTCTTTATACAATGTAATGCACCTGGTTGTCTAGTGACTCTTGACTGCCATTTGAGCCAACGTCATTACCACATTATACATAGATGCAATCATGTCGTTACATATCACAGTAGTAATTGTGATATTAAAAATAATGGCATATTTAATTATTGTTGTGGCGTTGACAATGTGCTACGATATAGACAATAATGTTATGGTAACCAATCGGCTACTGAACTGTTGCAACGCTAGTCAATGCGTAAACATAGATGCACGCCCGCACGCACACTCACACGCACGCTACTTTTGATAATGCAATTTGAATTGGCATACTTGTAAAATACCTTAAATACGTTTTTATCGAATACACATTTTTTCCCCGTTAATTACTGGACTGTCTCGGTTACCTTATGTTGATATGGCTTGATACTTCTCATTGTAAGCTATTGAAGTATTGTGTAGACAGGTACATATAGCTCTCAAACATTGAGACATTTTCCAGGTCATACACCAAAAACTGTGATTAACAGTTTGTGATGTCAAACTTGAAATAAATTTAGAAACAAAATGTTATATGTTTTGAATATATCGCTGCAGCCATGTGCATATAAATTGCAGGATGCATGCAAACTGCAAATCAAATGTCAACGAATATGATAAACCATTTCAGAGATATAAATGGGTATCAAGAATACCCTCAAGATCCAATGCGGCCATCATGTCCATGGCAACAACCATCTTTATAATATAATAAATTTCCATACTTTCTACATTTTATTTATTGACTTACCTTGATATTCTAAGCTTTAACAAGTAATTAAACAGTGTATATCGATTGAAGTCAGAATCGTGTTCTAAATATAATGGACCCCGATGTTCGGTCTCCAAGGGGACAATTGTGTTGCGATCGACCAAATGTTGGACAGTACATGTAATCATTAAAGTTTTAAAAAGGAAATGTTGTTCTTAAATTCTTTGGCCAAATGCGAATATTTTCAGGCAAACATTGGTACTTTGGATGGCCTAAATTACAAAGCATTTGTTCAAGACAAATGCATTGCTCCACGACAAGATCCGATCAAAAACGCACCACAAATAACACAGTCATCATCAACACATTTGTTCAAGACAATTGCATTGCTCCACGACAAGATCCGATCAAAAACGCACCACAAATAACGCAGTCATCATCAACACATTTGTGCCATGATACCACACAGACCTGAATAGGTGTCATCTTGTATTCTTAATGCCAGATGTGTAAGTAAATAGTCGATCGCCAGTTATATTTTTCGCACAGATACTTTACTTCGTATGGCACGATATCGCAGAATTCCATTATAAAACATGGGCAATTTCGTCCACTCCACATTGCCTGTTTCTTTCGGAAGAGATTCCACGCAGGAGGTAAACGTGTAACCGGCGGTGACCTCTATTCCGCATCGTCCAGGGCAGAAGTCAACAACTGCCAAATACCTCAAATGAGAACGCCAATGAATGAATGAATGAATGAATACATTACTTCGCTGTATTACTTATGCGCATATAACATATTCAATGACTACTGTTACCGAGAGCCCAGTTGACTTCAGGAGGTGCTTCCTTTGCACACATCAAGCACAGCAATACAATCAAATCCGATCTTTCTGAAACTGCAACGCAGTATATTAGAGTTTTTCTTAAAATTGAATATATGCTAAATAACTAAAAAAAAACTTTACATAGTGTAATGGGCTAAAATCGATCTGTCGGCGTAATTCACGGGTTTGTTGGGCTATTTCCTTTATTGGCCGAGTACTTGCTGCCCATATTGCAGCATAAACCATGCACCACTTATGCAAAATAGGTAGGTCTACTGCACTTGCAGACAATGCGCTGGCTTCGCATTTACTCAGATATTAACACGGTTGTCAAAACTAGCAGCAATCACAAAAACACATTGAACGCCATTGTATGTCATACCGAGACTTTCTATTGGCGACTAAAAGCGTGAATTTTGCCGTATGGAGCGGGACAGTCAGTAGCATAGAATGCCCATGTCTTTTGGTACAGTAGACACACAATTCACAGTGCGACGACACATGTCCAACAAAATCTCGCAAGGTCCGTGGCACCTCAGGTGAGGTTACGTGCAGAGGACCGACAAATCCAACTACGTCATTTGCGTGATTGGTTTGTGACTGCAGTCTCCACTGCATATATTTGAATGTAAACTTATACTTGCAGAGGGAAATGCTTACTGATTGTCGTGAACACTTGTTATATAATTACAAAATGTGTGCTTATTTTGTTTTAATTCTATGACGTGCTTTTGGATTTGTTATCTGCAACTACTATTCTAAAAAGTGTTATGAATAAAAAACGCGCACATTACTGCACCGAATTACACGTGTGTAGTTTGTTTTGCGCTGGAGATCTTGGCAATGTCCAAATGATTGCCATACTATAATATTATTGTCCAAAATATATACAATATCCTCAGGCGCATTTGAATGTCTTTATAAGAAGGGTGATTGCGCAAACCTCTAAAATCGACTACACGCGGCAGGAATACACATCAGGAAACCTTATGTAAGACCCATTGCAACCCCTCTGCACCGTCGTCAGTGACATGTGAAACGTGCATTGGACACCATTTTGGACCCATATTTTAGGAAAAAAATTACCTCCTGATTATGTCTTGTTGTCCACGTGTTCTGTATACCCAGAACATCAAGATGTAATGGTACCATCACATCTAAGCTTCATAAAGTATTATCTACATTGTTTATTTTTTGGCATTTTATAGGGTCCACCAGAAATACGACTGCTATGCAAAGGAGAAAACTGTCTGTAATTCAACATGAAAATCATTGTAAGTACATCAACCTTCATACAACCCAGTTGATTGGCGTATACACGATGTTAGCATGGGCACACTTCTACGAATAAAATATGTCTTTTGCAATATTGCACAAAACAATGGTTAAAATGCAATCTAAGTAATGACGACTACACCAACTCTCTCTATCTTGTGGAGAGTCAATGCTATGGCTCAAACTGGCAAATTATTAATAAAAATCCCCTGTTCTGTGTCATTGGAATGGAAGGAGTCTTTTTCTACTGTCGGATAAAAGTCACCAACCATAATAGTTGTGATTTCACTAAGGTGGGCAGGGAACCAGCCAATCATCTAGTCATCTAGTGGCACGTTGTGACACATTTAACCATATATGACCACGTCAAATTGAAACAACATATGTCGAACTCAGTGAAAATCAAAACAAATCGAAATGAAGAACGCCCTTCTAAAACAAAATCATAAGTATTTTTCATATTTCAGATTGCCGCGTCGCTGGTGCTTGTTGCCATGGTGCTGCGTTGCCATGGTGACGCTAAAGATAAGCCCGTGAACTACAAGGAAAATGTGCCGTGAGGAATGTGAATCTCTCCTCACTGAGACGTCCGACATGTTGACAAGTGTCACAAGAAATGTCATCGTGAACTTATTCAATGCGTCGACGGGAACCACACGATGGTCTCACGGAAAATAATTACGATTTCAAACTGACCGATAAAACTATCCTTATATGTCGTAAAAACTAGCTAATCTGATTTGATCACCAAATCATTTATTTTTGACTCTATTAGAAATGAAAGATGACGACAGTAATCGAGATAACCCATGTTCGAATCCTCTTGCTACCATTTAAACGTTTTGCCAATTTCGTTCATTCCACGTTGCCACAGTTCACTCAGCTGTACAAATGAGAACCTGGCTACAGGAGAGGTGGATATTTGAACGAATATTCTTCGCGGAGTAATTGCAGCGTGGCTGAATTCTTCCTAATACGTCCTAAGGACTGGATAGCGCACTATGTAAGAGCCTACCTTTACAATAACACTTTTTGTATGGATATTATTTTTAACGAACCGAGATTTTATGAACACTGCAAATGCATGGATACTAATAAATTCAATGACGCAATGGATTGTAATAGTCCAGTCAACCTCAAACAAATTGTCTTAGTAATTATGATAGTGTGTTTAGTTTGTACTGTGTGTGTTATTCTAAAGTAATGTGAATATGTGAGTATGTAAATGACGCAAAAAGAAATGCAGGTGATTCCGTTAGATTTTCCGTTAGAAATATGATTTCAAGTTAGAAATATGATTTTATAATTGGTTAGAGTTTCAGCTAAAACGTCTAACAGTCTGCAGAGAGAACGTTGTTAAAACAATTTCATGATATGCGCATTTGAACACATATACCCTTTGCTATGTCTAAGCACACTAACAAAACAGGCCATGCGTAATATCGATCAAAATTGGCGAGTTTATTAGCGATTGGTGTCATAACTAGCAGTTTCAAATAAAGATGATAATTACATGTGTAACTGAGTCACCAGAAGTGTCGTCATGAGATTGCTATCTGCATCGATACATGCATGACGTTTAGAGGTTGGTACTGAGAAGATGAGGCTACGCAAACGACACGATAATTCTCACGACAATTTCACACAGTTCGAGCGAGATGTCAACGACGAAACTATTGACACACCGTCTTCTTCTTAAATGTTTTGCCTCAGATACAACATTATACTAACTGAATGTTCTTCACGTGTATCTGCATGATTTTTACTATGACAAATTATATCTTGCACAAAATGACTTCAACGTTTTATTCGTGCACTGGTTGTATATGCACTGGTTGTCTATGCCAGACAGCAGTTGGTTGTTCTCTCTCCAACGTAAAGGTGTACTTCAGAGATGTCCACTTGACGCTTTTTTGGTGTGTTGATAATTGCCATACAGCGATCTTTATATACATTATTAAATAGTGTTATGCAATGTTGCAATTTTGTTAAACAAGTTACGGGAGGCAAGTGAACACAGAGGCCATTAGCTTATTGAGAGTACACCGATTTAACATAAAATTGTGTGTCAAGTGCAATTAGCTTATTGAGAGTACACCGATTTAACATAAAATTGTGTGTCAAGTGCAATTAGCTTATTGAGAGTACACCGATTTAACATAAAATTGTGTGTCAAGTGCAGGAAGTATCGAGTCGACAAGGAAAGTTCTTATCTTTTGGGACATAGGAACATTTATTTTGAGTGTCTCTTTACACACATTTTAAAATTGAACGAGGCATTTTTGACGCTGCTCTCAAGTTGTTGCAAGTGTTCATTAAGTGTTCAAAGTTATGTGGATACTGACTCGTTTTAATTCATTCTTACATTATATATTTCAGTTACTTACTCCATACGAATATTAAAAGGGTTAGCGCCGCTCATTGCTGAACACATAATTATGTTGTGATGAAATATACGCTCACGATAGCAACGGCGTCTTATCATAGGTAACATCACTGGCATATTGTACATGCAATACGTAGAGCCATGTCATATGAAATCTGGAAAATGTCACTATTCTAAATTATCTAATTACTATGATGTACTACCAAGACAGTTGAAAACAATAACCATACAAATTAAAATATATCTTTAAATACTATTTACGCGGAATTACAGTTGGGGAAATCTGAGCATAGGTAATACTGACAAGAGGCCACCAGTCGAACTGCTAAATCTGCATTATTTGGTAAAACAAATAAATGCAATTATTTTTTTAAGATGCTTCATTTTAAGAAATCGTACTATGAATTGTACAACAACACGTTTAGGTTATTAACACATCCGGAATATGGATTTTATTTAAGTAATGATTATGTATTGTATATGGTATATTATGTTGAATACACCACCTTTGCAAATTTTCCATGTAGTCCAGGACTTTTAGGCCAACATACCATCGAACCTAAAAGTCAAAAACAAAAAGTTGGTTTTTGCACCACAGATCCCCGAAAGTGTCTCGAGTAACATACTAAAAGTCCTCAAAAATCGTCCTTGAGCTAACCGCAGAATTCAAGATGGCGTCCGAAAAGCCAGAAACCCGTGTTTAACTGTAACCTCTTAATAACTATGGTGGGGTTTTCAACTATGTTCGATCTAATTAACACCACTAAAACATGCATGTATTTAGTTTTGTTTACTACAATCGGGTGCAAAGCTTCAGGAAAAGAATAGATTGCAGTCAAAAGCAATGCTTGTTATTGAAGGTTCATATTCCTTTAATAATGTGTTCTTTGAATGTCCTCATCCATATTGTAAAGATAGCCATGTGGCGCCATCTGGAGCATGGTTTGCAGGTGTCAACGTGAGGCATTCACTCGGTGATGTCCTACATAGGCTCTACAGGCTACGTGATGGCGGGTTCTGGCATTGTCACCTGCTGGGAGACGGTCTGTACTGCAAACTCAGTGCCACACATGATGACAGGTCATGCATACTCTCCTGCTCTTGGGGCATACAAGTCTACGACTGCGTCGCTGGTGTCAGATCTGCTGATTTCTACAGATGCTCTTAAAGGAGTTGATACCAGTCACCTGAAGAGGCTGCTCGAGTCTGCTCGGGACTCGCACGACGACACTGAGGTGACAGTTGATGAGCAGCTGGTTGCATTCAGCACACATGTCAACGACATGTTAGACGAGGCTGCTGGGAGGAGCAGAACTGCCAAGCTTTGGGTGCAGTATATCAAGTTGGTCGGCCTTCTCAAGCTCTTCATATTCTCCACGTGCTCCAGCAACTTTATCGTGCAGCTGACTTGTCTAGCGGAAATGATTCCAATATGCAACGCCGCTGGCCACTTCGCCTACGCCAAATATACCTCTCTATCTTCAGCAAATAGGGAAACTGAAGCTGGTGATGCCTGAAGCTGAATTTAAGATGTTTGCTCAGAAGGGAATGTTCGTTCAGGGCAGATAATTTATATGTCGGTAACTTCATGGATCAGCAGTGTCTGATGAGACTGTTGAAGGAGAATGGAGGCATTAACCACGGTCGAGGCATCACGGATTCTACTTAGCCAAAGTTCTCAGGCACACTACCCAAATACTGGTGTGAACTCATCTACGTCCGACCAGCACAGGGATTTGAGACCTAAGCCTGTGCGCCTCTCTCAAAATCACACCAGGCTGTTCACTGACTTCTTCACTGCTCGTGCAGCCTTCCCAACTCATCACAACACTCTCACTGACATCTCTACAGGAGTAGTCGCCGCTCCAAACATCAACTATGATGACACTTTTGACGTTGGAAGTGCTGCAGCAGCAAAACTGGTCGGGTGTGCCATTCATAGACATTAAGATGAAAAGGGGTGACCGGGTAATCGACTTGGCATGCTCGGGTTCAGGAGCTTACATGCAGGACCCAGACGTGCGAAACCAGCCCCAATCTCATGTTTCAGCGAATCACTGTTGTCATCGACAGTCACCACAAAATGGAGGAGCTCCTCACCTACGGGCTCAGCCAGCAGCCCCCAATTTTATTTCAACATGGTCTGCTCAGAAAGAACAACAAGAGTGATCTGTCCATCGCCCTGAAACTGTCTGTCGAGGAACGTGGCCTGACTACTTCTGACCACACCACTGTGGTGATTGATGGTGGTCATTTGCTGAGCACCGTCAAGTGACCGACTGACGCAACCTACCACGAGATTGCTGCTAACTACGTGAAACAGGTATGCCAGTCATCGAGGTGTTTGACGGCCATGACTCGGCCGAGACCTCTCGTTCGATGCCAGCATGAAGCCTTTCGTCCCTCAGCACGGCTTTCTCATTAACCTGACCAACAAGACGTGTCTTACATCCATCATTACACAATGTTTTGCAAAGATACTCTAAGCAGGATAAAGAACAAGCTTATTGTTTCAACAGCTACGGGGGTTTCCAATCCAGTTCTTTTTTTTACCACCGACGCTGACATCCTGGTAATACTGGTGAACCAGGCGAGTGGCATACATGGCGTTGTGGGCATGAGACGATATCTGACTTCATGTGTCAATGTTCTAGGAAAAGATCGGAACTGTTAAGACCCACCTGCTCTTCGTCCATGCTGTTTCTGGGTGTGACAATGTGTCGGTGCGTTTCGGCAAGGGAAAAAGGACCGATATGATTATATGATGGATGGCTTATAGAACATTGGCTACCTGGAGGTTTTCAATCACAATCACAGCACAAAGTAAGACATCGCAGTAGCTGGTGAACAGTTCCTGATAACCTTGTATGGAGGTGATCGGAAAACCACACTGGATGTCCTGGGATATAAGGTAAATCCTTATTATACCTGTATGAATATTGATTATAAACAGATAAGTTCTTACGCAGCCCTGTATCCTGTCCATGGGATTGTTCAAAGCGCTTTATACTTACACATTTAGCCATTATTCACCCGTGGCATCCATTGCAACATATATCTGTGAAATTTTGCAAATGTTTTGACAGCTCTACGGGAGAGCCACCAAGACGTGCAAACTGTCTTCAGAGTTCAGATTGGAGACACTGCTGGCAACAACTGCGGCTGCCCGGCAGCATTCCTTCAGCACCTATCACACTGTGCAGCAGTGGAGTGGAAACACCCTGCCTCCCACTGACTGGGTAGTTTTAACAGTTCTAATCCTATATGCAGCTGTACTAAATTGGATTAATTTGAATGTGGGTTCTAATTGGGGAGCCAAAGGTTTTCGGTTACATGGTTTTGTCCTGGTTCTGCAGGTCTGGTTATTGGAGGATGGACAACTGGACACTGGAGCAAGCGAGAGAGCTCCAACCCCAAGCAAGTTCCTCCGCAAGGCCTAAGTGGGAAGGCATGCGGGTGTCGGAAGATGCGGCTGTTTTGCATTGCCATCTGTGCCACCTGCAGGAGAGAGTCGTGCACAAACACATACACACAGAATGAAGCGTATGCGCACTCGGTCTGGAGTTGGTGCAACTGCTTTTGAATAAAAGAAGTTTGTTTATATCAGTGTGTACCATACTGACTTTGCCTATTATTTTATTATATAGTTTCGTAATAAAGCAATAGGTATTTTAACCTTTAATCGCCCTTTTCCTATACAAGGAAAATGTTGTTTTAAAATTTTCTCGTGAATATGTGATATCATTGGTTGAAAACATAATGTTAGATAACGTTAGATATATGTATATGTGTCTTCTATCCCTAATGGTTTAGTAGATACAGCAGGTTTATCGCGTTGCTGCAGTTTCGGACGCCATCTTGAATTCTGCGGTTAGCTCTGTGAGGATTCTTTTAGTATGGTACTTCAGACACTTCCAGGGGTATGTGGTGCAAAAATCAGCTTTTTATTATCGACCTTTAAATTTGAGCCTAAAACTCCTGGACTAATGGCTCTACGTATTTCAATCTCCCTTTATGTGCTACAAATATGAATGCTTTGATTGTTGATGTAATTGTTCATCTCGGTGGTATCCATGTAATTCGTTAGTGGACTTTACTTTGTGGATATATAAAATGTCTGCTACTATGTTTCAGTGCTATTAATTCAGGTTTGTTCGTTGTGATGATTCCAATCGAGATGTTCACCCAAGGTTAAATGTAGACAGCAAGATGTGTTAACCGTTTCTAATTACGCATTGGTTATTTGGTTTTATAACGAAATTGTTTATTGTCTTACGCACCCATGTATTTAATTTATATTGTATTTTACCACTATGTTATACGTGTATTTATTTTGAATCCGAAATTGTTATTAAGTTATTAACTTCAACTACACTACACATGTTGTTGATGCGACAGGTCTAACTACAAATGCAACTGCAATCCACAAGAGAACGCTGGACGGTGAATCATTTACAAGACGCAACCAATGACAACGTGCCATCTGTATATCGGGCAGCCAGTTGGAAATGACACCTCGCAGGTGTGGCAGTCAGTTGACAATGGCACCCACCTGAAGTGGCCGTCAGTCCCCACAAATTCGGCAAGGAACTAAAGATGGAAGAAGGAGAGTATAGCATCAGCACTAATATATAGCAAATCAGAAAAATGGAAGGAATAAAGAATGAAAAGGGAGCACTGGTCATGTGACTGTAAATAAACTCAACGTATCTATATATATATATATATATATATATATATATATATATATATATATATATATATATATATATATATATATATATATATATATATAAATATATATATATAATATAATAATATATATATATATATATATATATATATATATATATATATATATATATATATATATATATATATATATATATATATATAAATGCATGATGAACCTACAGCTGCACATAAATCAATATGGTGTCATATAGCTACGACGACAGGATCCCGACTTGTAGGGGTATTCTACTTGTAGGGGTATGCTACCACATTACATTATATTGTTTGGTCTCTATCTACTATTTTATCTGATTATACAATATAATAATCAGATAAAATAGTAGAGAGAGACCTACTATGAGTTTAAGAATGGAAACTACGAAAGAATAATAATTTCGACTGGAAGCAGTCATTTCAGGCTTCTGACGTTAATACGAAATGTAACTCTACAGTTATAATAATAATAATAATTGACTTCTATGGCGCCTATATCCTCAGGAACCTGAGCTCAGAGGCGCAACAAAACAGAATCAGTAGGCGTAATCGTAAACAAGGACGCGCAAAAGTCAGTATCAGAAACGAGGGACAACCGAACATTTATGGTGGGAATGCAATTTGGAACAGATATGTCTTGAGTTTTTTTCGGAAAATAGCAATAGTTTCGGATGTTTTCAAAGCGATAGGGAGTTCATTCCAGACCCTAGGCGCAGCGACAGAGAAAGCACGTTTACCCAAGTTAAGTTTTGTTTTAGGTACAACAAGTTGTTGTGAAACTGATGATCTTAGCTGCCTAGGGATATTTGAAAGATGCAGGAGACTAGCCAAGTAGAATGGTTGTTGTGTAGATAGAGCACGATATGCAAGAGTGGACAGCTTAAATTAATTCGATAAGAAACTGGAAGCCAGTGTAACTGTTTAAGTAGTGGTAGTGACGGTGAAAACCGAGGCGCCCTGAGAACCACACGTGCCAGACAATTTTGTACTCGTTGGAGTTTAGCCAAGTCTCTTTTAGCAATGTTGTTTAGTAGTGAATTGCAATAGTCAAGACGGCTGCTAATTAGTGCCGTTGATATTGTTTTAGCAGTAGATATAGATATGTGACGCCGAATTCGACGAAGATCACGAATATGATAGAAACAGGATTTACATACTTGAGAGATATGCTGGCGAAAGTTGAAATCACTGTCAAAGATGACACCTAGATTACGAAAAGTATCTGATGGGAATGTATCACTGCCAAGCAGTTTAACAGGAAAATGGTTGATGACTTTATTTCGTTGTTGTTTAGTGCCAATAATAATAAGGTCTGTTTTATCTGGATTAAGCTTTAGCTTACTTGATTCCATCCACGACAAGATATCAGCAAGGCAATCACTAAAAGTCGAAAGAGATTCTTGTACATTTGATTGTGAAAGTGATATGTAAACCTGTGTGTCATCAGCATAAAGGTGATGACTGAGATTATGATTAGCAATAACTTGGCTGAGCGATGTAGTATATAAGCTGAACAGAACATGGCCAAGGACGGATCCTTGTGGCACTCCAAATGGTAGATGTTGTGGGCTAGATAATGTGCCAGATATGTTAATACTTTGATATCTGTCTGATAAAAATGATTTGAACCACCGAAGAGCTGGGCCAGAAATTCCAAAATATCTATGGAGGCGTTGTAAAAGGATTGAATGATCAATTGTATCGAAAGCAGCTGAGAGATCAAGTAAAGTGAGTGCTGTGACTTTGCCATTGTCCATGTTATCAACTATATCATTGTGTATCTTGAGAAGAGCTGTTTCAGTAGAATGGAATCGTTTATATGCATACTGCAGATCATTTGATAAGTGATGGTTGTAAATATGTTCATGAAGGCGATTAGCAACTACTTTTTCCAATATTTTTGACAGAAAACTGAGATTAAAGATAGGGCGATAATTCCTTAGGTCATCTTTGCACAAAGTTTGTTTTTTAATAAGAGGATTTACAAGAGCTTGTTTGAAATCCTGTGGAACAACTCCACTCTGCATTGAAAGGTTTATGTTAGTAGTAATGGGAAAGATGAGTTTATCGATACAGCTTTTTAGTAGAAGTGTTGGCAATGGGTCAAGATCACATGATTTGTTAGGATATTTTTTTAATAATGATGAGAACTTCATTAGTAGTTGCAGGTGTGAAACTCTGTAGTGTTTTTTCAGAAAGTGGCGGTTCAGGGAAATCATAGTCATTATTATTAATGACAAAATTTGATCGAATACGAGCAATCTTATCTGTAAAGTATTTTGAAAAAGAACTACACAATGTATCCAATGAAGAATGTTCAGGCAGTGCTTTTAATTTCTGCCGATGTAGAATTTTGTTAACAGATTTCCACATCTGCCGAGGGTTTTCAGAATTTGTTGTGATAAAATGTGTATAGTAATCAGACTTTGCTTTTGACATCATGTGATTACATATATGTAGCTGTTTAGTATAACGGGATCGATCAATTGGAGAACGAGTTCGTCGCCAAATTCTTTCAAGATATCGACGACGACGTTTTGCTACAATTATATCATTAGACATCCATGGTGATGGAGGGCGAACTTGTACACTTTTGGTTTGTTTCGGAGCATGTTTATCCAGAAGTTTACTTAATGTTTCATTGTACTGATTAACAAGCTCGCATAGTGTAGATTTAGGTTTGATCGAAAGATCAGAGTTTGCTAGATCCTCATGAAGGGTATTTATGTTAATTTTATTTATTGGTCGAAATGTGATCATTTTTTTCTAGATCTTGAACCAACTTGCAACCACAAATCGATAATGACACACAGCTGATAAACCATCAGTAGGGAATATTGCTTTAATGTTAGTGCAAGTAGATCTAGTAATAAACAGGTCGAGCCAGTGACTATGAACGTGTGTAGGAAATGAAACGTGTTGATGTAATGCATATGTTTGAAGGACATCCATGAATGATCTAGTATTTGGACATGGTAGATCAAGGTGGATATTGAAATCTCCAAACATGTAAATGTCTTCTTGGAATTGTAAGGTGGTTTCAAGGAAATCTGGAAATTCATCAAAGAATGTATTTATGCTTGCAGGAGAACGGTAGATGCATATAAAATTAGCAGATAAGGATGAATGTTTTATAACAATACAAATTACCTCAAAACTTTGGTATTGAGGTGTATGAATAATTTCTACTTTATATATTTCAGGTACAAGGAATGCGACTCCACCAACCCTACCTGAACGACGGGGGTGATGGTATAGGCAAAAACCATTTGGGCAAATATCGGCAAGACAGGCTGATGTATCAGATGCTAATAGCCATGTTTCTGTCAAAGCTAAAATGTATATGTGTTTAGATAATATCAGATCAGAAAGGGCAGCAGATTTATGACGTACAGATCGAACATTAGTAGTGGCAAAGCGCATGTTTTGAAATGTTTTTGGTCCAGGATTTATTGAGATATCACCTGCAAGAAGGAGGATGATAGACAGTCTAAATGATGGGTTACAACCAGATTTTGTAGACCATTTTCTGTGTGTACATAGTCAAAGACAAGAAAGATGTAAAGATGAGGTTTGTGAAAAGCTAAATCGTATACTATTGTTGATGAATATTTCAGAGTGTCTATATGTATCGTATATATCTTCATCAAAAGAATAGCATTTTTCTTTAAACAATGTAGACAAAGATAATAAACAAATGACCAGCACGAAGAGAAAATACATAATTATATGCTCAGTGATGAGTAAGGCTAAGTGCAGCTGCTGGGAAAGAAGTCACAATTCTAGGATCAACTTCATCAAAACTAATTTATTTAATTAGAAATGCTGACCAGGGCCGACTCTGATCACTAAATTGTGACTCCTAGGCCTGTTAGATGTTAACTAGGAGTTATAAGTACATAATCGCGTGCTGAATAATTAAAATATTACAGAAGCAAATATATTAAGAACATACAATTATAATGTTTAATTAAAAATACCAAAGCAAAGAAAATGTGTTGTGCCGGCGACAAGAATGGGCGATAATAAAAGTAGTCAGTTAACGCATAACTGTCGAAGTATAAAACTTAATGTTAAAATACTTATCTTGACACTGACGTTGTGGTCAACATAAAACAGCACATTTAAATATTATATTGCGTAACACTGATTTAAAACTAAAACACTGTAAAGTTTAAAAATGTATAAAATAGCGGAGAACCAAATGTTTGAAATAGTGAAGTCGGCAGCCTCCAAATATAAAGTTATCCCTCTGGCAGCAAAGAAGAGAACGAGGAAACCCATATGGATGACAAAACGAGCAGAATTAGCACGGAGAAAATATACCAAATGTGGAAGATATAGACAGATTGGAGATTACCAACTGAGCAACTGAACAAAGCCCGAAATGAGGTGGTAAAGGAAAAAAGAAATGTTGAGAAACTGCAGATAAAGACAATATAAAGAAAGATCATAAGTCGTTCTTCGCTTGCACTAAGTTTAAAACTAGAACAAAAGGCAGTAGACAGTATCAGCGATAAGTGTTACGCTCTACGTATCGCTAATTCCGTAACTGACGTCAGCTGCATTTGCCTGTCACATATTATCCATAATCTTCTCAACAAGATACGGATAAGTAAATACTGACAGAATGGTCTTCATCAGTGGCTGTGCTACTTGTCAGCTTTGATACGTTATTTCAAAGACGTTATGCTTAAGTTGTACATGCGGTGCAATCTAGATATCGAAGAATAGCTATGACTTAACAGGACAGGGCAAACACCAGTTATTTTACGTTTTTATTATACGTTTAGCAACGAGTCGACACCTCAGCTGGGGATAAATCACTCATGATTGGAATGGTGAGGCGGATAAATACAATACAAGGCTGAGTGGCATTGGTCTCAACCTCAGTTCCTACTGTTTAAGGGGCCAGCCTCCCACCAATTTTTTTCCCATTAAGCGAAATATTAATAGAGAACATGGCTGGAAAAGTGCTAACGTTACCCCCATATATAGGAAGAAGGAAACGAAATTACAGCCCAGCAAGCATAGATAGACCAGTGAGTCTAACCTCACATGTATCCAACATTATGGAAGTAATAATCATACATGCGATTGTTGATCATCTCAAGAATCACGACATGATTAAGGCTTCACAATATGGATTTATGAAGGGAAGGTCTGGCGAACATTTTAGCGTACCCAGATAAAGTTACGTCTTATATCGATGAAGGGCTTTTCGGTGGACTCTATTTATTTAGATTTCAACAAAGCTCTTGACCGGGTCCCTCACCGCCGGTTTGTAAAGAGCAAAGCCGTTGGCTGTAGTTTGGATTATTTCTGTACAGTTCTGATAACTTTCTGGCACTTTCTAATACGTTCGTTACAACCAGTAATGTCATAAATCGACCGGTAATGTAATAATCGACCGGTAATGTAATAAGTCGACCGGTAATGTAATACAACTGATGATGATAATCATTCTAATGATGATGATGATGTTAATAATGATGATAAAGAAGGTTATGATTACGGTGATAAATGATTACGATGATGATGATGACAATTAAGGGGTCATCTTAGTGACGATGATAATGATGATGGTTATGATCATGATTAAGTTTATTATGATAATGATGATGATGATGATAATGATAACAATAATGATGATAACTACGGTGATTATGAGGTTGATAAATGGTTATGATGATGATGATGAAGAGAGTTGAACACAATTAAGCGGTCTTAGTGATGGTGATGATGTTGACGACGAAGATGATGGCAATGAGGATGATCATTATTACGATTATGAGGACGAAGACAATGACATCCTCAGCCTCATTATCCTGCTCCTTCTCCTCATCGTCATCATTATCCTCATGTTCACCCTTATAGTGGTTAACCATGCTGACACCCACTCGACGTTCACAAACGTATGATTAACATAGGAATATCAAAACTAGTCGCATGTTTTCTGGACATATGGAATACAGTTCATATAACCTCCCAGGTTACGCACGGCAGTAACATGTTGCACGCACGCACGCACACACACACGCACGCACGCAGGCACGCACGCACACAATATTTTTTTTAAAAATAAATACCTGATCGATTACATTAAGGGGTCATCTCAAACAACGTAGGGGAAATCTCAAAATATAATATAATAAAAAAATATCAAAATATTATATTAGAAACTTAAGATTAATTGCAAAAATAATAAAATAAGGGATCAGCTGAAAAAATTAAGGGGTTATCTCAACAATTAAAGTTAAAGGTAATTTCAGTCAACTAAAATGTTCATCTAAACGATTAAAGGGCACCTAAAGTATTTTAAATTATGCCTAAAATTAAGGGATTTTATCAAAAACAAGTTAAAGGATAATAAAAAGGAGTCATCAATGGGTCATTTAATAATGAACAAGCTGATCATCTCAAAACATTATGAGGTCATCTCGAAAAAAGTTAAATCATAAAATGAATGAGTCGTCGCCAAAAAGTTATAAAGGATCGTCACAAGATATGTAAGAAGTCATTAACAAGTTAACTAGCTGGTCGTCTCAACAAATTAAGGATCATCTAAAAAATTAAGGGTGTATTCTCAAAAAAAAGTTAAGGGATCATGCTAAAAAGTGTAACTAGTCATTACAAATTAACCAGCTGATCTTCTCAATAAATTAAGAGATACTTTCATAAAATAATGGGCTATTCCCAAGCCAGGTAAAGAATCATTAAAAAAACAGGGATCATTTAAAAACTTATCTAGCTGATCGTGTCAAATAAATAAGGTATCACGTTATGAAATGAAGCTTATTATAATTAAGGGAAATCTAAAGGTGTAAGGATTCATAACAAAACACAAACTTTAGGGTCATCAAGCAAATTATGCGATCACATCGAAAATGTGATGGGTTATCTCAAATAAATTAAGCGGATTTAAAAAATAAATAAAGGAATAATTTTGAAAAATGTAAGTGTTATTTAACAACATAATTAGCTCGTCATCTGAAAAAAGTTAAGTGGGCCAGCAAAACATTAAGGATTCGTATAAAAAAAATGTAATAAGAGTGTCATCTAAAAAATCAGCCTCTTATTTCACATTTTGATGTGATCGCATTTTTAATTTAAAGATACCTTTTAGTTTTGGGAATTACTTCTTAATGTCCTAAATTTTAAATGTACCTCTTAATTTTATATTATGCATGATCATCCCTTAAATATAAAAAAGGCAATTTTGGGGGGTTATGCACCTAAAAGAATAAATACAAACTAACCATTTGCAACTACACTCAACAATATCACGCCAGTGGTTTATTAGGAAAAGCTTGTTGAACAGCAACCGTATTTCATGGGCCCCGCCATTGTTGTCGACAAACCTACGTAGCCAGTTCCTGCTTATTTGTACAACTAGTTTTCCACACTTCCGACATATGCCGCTTGTTCTTTTAATGAATATTTACATTTATCAAATAACCCCTTAACTTTTTTGAGAAAATCCCTGTATTTTATAAGATGACCACTTAATATTTTGTTGATCCCTTAATGTGTTGAGACGATCAGCCAGTTCTTTTTAATAAACACTTCTATTATTGAAAATATCCATTAACCGTTTTGAGTAGACCCCTTATATGAGATGACCCTTTAATGTTATAAGATGATATTTAAATTTACTGAGACGATCAGTTAGTTCTTTTTAATGAACATTTACATTTATTGTGAAATGACACCATAACGTTTTTGAGAAGACCCTTTGGGAAGATGTTTTGAGATGATCCCTGAATGCGTTGAGATGCCAGTTATTTTTTTTATTATTCCTTAGCTTGTTTGAGAAGACCTCTTTATTTTATGAGATGATCCTTTAATGTTGATCTTCTTTAGTATGATCTTTTAATTTATTGAGACGATCAGCTAGGTGTTTGTTTAATGAATATTTACGTTTTCTAAATGATCCTTTATTTTTTAGAATACCCTTTTATTTTATGAGGTGACCTTTTAATGATTTAATATGATCCCTTAATTTATTGAGACGATCAGCTAGTTCATTATTAATGACAGCTTGCATGTTTTGTGATCCCATAACTTTTTCGAAAAGCCCTACTATTTTGTATGAGATGATCCCATATTTTTCATAAAATCAGATACATAAGTTTTTAAATGATCAAATTAATTTTATTACATGACCCATTAATGCTTTGAGATGACCCATTAAGTTATCGTGATTATCAGCTTATTATTTTTTAATAAATCACCCCTTACAGTTTTCTTTATGATATGATCCGTTTGTAATTTGTTTGTTTAGACAATCTTAAGTTTGCATTTTGATATGACCTTTAATTCTATGATATGATCTCTTTGTTGAGATGATCAGCTAGTTGATTTTTTTTAATGACCCTTACATTTTTTTTATGTTTCCTTCACTTTTTTGGAAGACCTCTTAATTTACACCTTAATTTGTCTAAGACGATCAACCAGTTATTTTACTTAAATAATACCTTACATTTGAGATGAACGTTTATTTTTTTAAAGGACCCCTTCCTTTTCGTCTTCACTACTACCCTGGCATGATTCGAACCCATCGTTTGCCCACATAAATTATTATTAATGTCGAATGCTATCTAAGAGCATATGTAAACGGCAGTCCATATGTCCTCCCAGAATACAAGCCGCTGAATCTCTCAGAGAATCATATTATTAGCATAAGTGAACGTCGAGTGGATGTCAGCGTGGCCATGATAAGGGTGATCATGAGGATGTTGAGGAGGAGGAATAGGAGCAGGACGATGAGGCTAATGACGATGACGTAGTTGTCTTCATCATCACAATAATTATAATCCACATAATCATAATCACTAAGATAAAGCCTTAATTATCTTAATCTTTCTCCTCCTATTCATCATCATCATTACCATTTATCATCTTCATCATCATCGTCATCATAATCATCTTCATCGTTTTTATTACATTATCGGTCGAGTTATTACATTACCGGTCGATTATTACATTACTGGTTGTAACATACGTTTTTATAGTTCTGTATAAACTTTCTGATGCTTGGTCGTACCATGATTGATGAGGTAGGTCAGCCTAGCCCAGTTCTCGGAAGGTTGGAGGTTAGGTATCGATTAGGGAACGGCATCGTATTAATCAATATGTCCTTTAGGATTAATGTACCACAATGTACGTTGAAACATCTTCGGTATAAGCTTATGAAATCCAGATACGTAGGGACATCATGAATAATATTAGCATCTCAACATCTTGAATCCATACTCGCTTGTCTGTGTGGGTAGAATCAATAACTGCTGAATTTGCAGATATTAAGTTAATGTTAATGCATGTAAAACGTTTTTAAAGGCAACGGGTTAAATATAGTAGTAGGAGAGCTGCACGCGAGGAGAAGAACTGTAGTAGAGTAGTTGTAGTATAGATGTTGTAATGTGTATGGACTTTGACTAATAAAGCCACATTGTGATCGAACCTGAACACTTCTGGTAAAACAATGTGAATTATTCGTTGTCGCGTCCTGACGGTCCTGGACGAAGTAGGAACAATGTCTTGACTTGACACGATAATTTGTACAGTCTGGCGATGAAATTAAAGGTGCATGGGATAGAACGAGACGTGTATAGTTGGTTATTGAAATGGTTATCTGGCAGGGTACAAATATATCAAGGTCGGGATGGTAAACTTACATCAGTGGTGTACCCAGGTGACAGTCTTCGGACAGTTCTATTTTTAATATATATATATATATATATATAATACATCAGTATATATATATATATATATATATATATATATATATATATATATATATATATATATATATATATATATATATATATATTAAAAATAGAACTGTCCGAAGACTGTCACCTGGGTACACCACTGATGTAAGTTTACATCCCATATATATATATATATATATATTAAAAATAGAACTGTCCGAAGACTGTCACCTGGGTACACCACTGATGTAAGTTTACCATCCCGACCTTGATATATTTGTACCCTGCCAGATAACCATTTCAATAACCAACTATACACGTCTCGTTCTATCCCATGCACCTTTAATTTCATCGCCAGACTGTACAAGTTATCGTGTCAAGTCAAGACATTGTTCCTACTTCGTCCAGGACCGTCAGGACGCGACAACGAATAATTCACATTGTTTTACCAGAAGTGTTCAGGTTCGATCACAATGTGGCTTTATTAGTCAAAGTCCATACACATTACAACATCTATACTACAACTACTCTACTACAGTTCTTCTCCTCGCGTGCAGCTCTCCTACTACTATATTTAACCCGTTGCCTTTAAAAACGTTTTACATGCATTAACATTAACTTAATATCTGCAAATTCAGCAGTTATTGATTCTACCCACACAGACAAGCGAGTATGGATTCAAGATGTTGAGATGCTAATATTATATATATATATATATATATATATATATATATATATATATATATATATATATATATATATATATATATATATATATATATATATATATATATATATATATATATATCAACAGCATCGACGAGGGTGTGTATAACAATCTTCTAAAAAATTTTGATAACACAAAACTGTTCAGTCACGGAATGGAAAACCCTAGAAGGTTGATATATAGCTTTAAACTCTTGAGAGCCGACCTACTCGAACTTTTCAAAATATTCAACGGGTTAGAAAGTATACATCCTGCTGACGTCTTCGTCACGGAGAATGCACCGGCTGAAACACGACTGAAACACGAGCACCGACTGAAACACGAGGGCATCCATTCAAAATCACCAAAGTGCGCTCAAGATATACGGAAGTACTCGTTCACCCAAAGGATTGTAAATGACTGAGGAATTTCAAAGGAAGAGTTGAGAAAAGAAAGTAACGTGCGTGCGTTTGTGAGACAATTGTTTTGAAACTAAACCTGTTTTTACAGTAACTGACAATTGACAGGCGTGAAAACAAGTCAACGAAAAATTCTTCAAACGCCGTTAACAATCGTGTGGTTTTTCCATCGATGTATTCAAAGAGACCCGGTAACATCACCACTTGAGCGCCGCAGCACAGGTGGACGTTGGACCATAGAGGCGACGGCTGCAACAAAATGATTCGGCAGCACATGACACATGTGTACTTGTATCAGGCCTATTTCTAGGGCAAGCTATTTCAGACATCACGTTTACCCTTGAACTATTACGAGACACCATACACGTGTCATTGGTTATAACCTAATATATAATCAAGGCAAGACAGCACTTACACTCAATCTACCGATACCAGACAGTAAGTATATTTATATGTACAAAGCATCGCGTTTTTTTCACATGCGACTGTTTTTTTATTGTTTGCACAAGCACACACACACACACACACACACACACACACACACAAACGCACACACGCACGCGCACGCACGCACGCACGCACACACACACACACACACACACACACACACACACACACACACACACACACACACACACACACACACACACACACACACACACACACACACACACACACACACACACACACACACACACACACACACACACACACACACACACAAACACACACACACACACACACACACACACACACACACACACACACACACACACACACACACACACACACACACACACACACACACACACACACACACACACGGTTATATATACTATCTTACTTTGTTATTCTTTATTTCAGGTTGCCTGCATTTTGTTGGGTCGACTAGAAACTAGAAACAATACGGACGGCCGAAAACGAAAACAGTACCTGTTTCAACATGAACATCATTGTAAGTACCCCAGTGTTGTCAGTTATTAAAACTAAATCCTCAGTCAACCATATCAAGCACGTGGCCAAACACACTGAGTTGAGGATCTAGAACATTATTTTCGATACTGGTGTAGACAATTACAATTAAAATGTTGAGGTTTACGACAAATACAACATGATAGTAAAACTATTAATTTTGTTTTATACAATCATAACTATGGATTGAAATAATAGTTTAAGCCGACATCATCAAAGAAATTATTTGTATGCAGGATGGAATATTGTGGGATTTATATTTGCTCTATCGGAAAAGTTACGTGATGAAGAGTATCGCAAAAATAGAATTGATTATGATCGTCCGTCTAAAACAAAATTATAATTATTGTTCATATTTCAGGTAGTCACGTCGGTGCTGCTTGTTGTCATGGTACTGGGTTGCCATGGTGATGAAAACGCTAGCGATAAGCCAATGTCCTGCAATGAGAAATGCGACGCGGTGTATAAAGATGAGTGCCTTGAAGGATGCGATCCTCTCACTACATCGCCTGGCGATTTTACTCTTTGCCATCTGAACTGTCGCCGTGATCTTATCAAATGCGTAGACAAATGTATGCCGTTTCAAGGCTGGTGGTGAATGATCAAGGCAACACAAACCACGTACGTGATCGGCGAATGATTAAGAATTCACTCTGTTCAGACGTGACGTCAACGACGTAACCATAGAAACGCAGTCATCTTCCCAGGCAGTTTCCACCACACAGAACATTCTATTCGTCTTTCATTTCATGCATTATGCAGCAGATGATACAACGTGCATTACATATTGCGGAATCGTGCAATTCTGATTATTAATTATGCAGTAATTTGCGAAAACAGATCTACAACTCCAGTAGGTTGTGTTGATTAAGATGTTGAACTCTGAAAAGTATTTCAGTGACCTAAAACAGCCTTTTATTTTGAATGATAGCAATGAAAGTAGTATTCATTCCATGGCAGTGAGAATTAGTGATTGTCATAAGATGCAATATGCCGGACATTTGTGCAATGACATTCAATTTCGAATTATTTATTTCAATATAAATATTTTACCGCTTTGTAATTAATATGTAGGTGTGAATAAACATGCTTTACAATCATATTACTATGCTCTAGCTATTTGTTAAAAACTATTTTTAGCAGCATTTTGATCATTGAATGTGTGTTACAATATAATGATCTACAGCATTGTTTTGTACTATATTATCCACTAGTGGATAATATTATCCACTGTGTTTCTTGAAGTAGTTTAACACCTAATCTCCGATCATTAAGAACAATTTACACGAAATTTATGTTGAAGAAATGTGCGCACATGTAACAGGGCCTCTGTACAAATGTACATATACCTTTTGTACCATAAACGGTGTAATTAACACAAAAGAACATTAGTACATTACAATCAATCAGCTTAACTGGTTCAATTAACATGTGAACTTCGACATATTTGCATCACCACGAATGTCAACGGCAGCGCTCCAGAAATCGAGATACTTCGAGTGGGTTGCGCACCGCACACTCTGACGTACCGATATGATGTCAACAAGATTCAACAAGAATGATCAAGGTTCAACAAATGTCAACAAGATTGTCATATAAAGCAAACAAACCATAGGGCAAGTGGAACCTTTTATGCGATATTTATAAAATAAATTGTTAACCATTCAAAATGTCGGCATTTACACATTCAGTAAATAGTGTTTTCCATTCGTTTATCATCCTGTGTGTGAATAATGTTGCTCTGATATCAATATTGCATAAATATTTTCATAACCATTCGATATGTCAACACTTCTGTTTGGTATCCTTTTGATATCCTCATCACTAGTGGTGTTAAAACACACCGTTGTGTAAGCTTGTATTTACTGATGTCTCAGTTCTGGAATCAGCTCAGTTACTTTTCTTTCTATTCTTTCTGACGTGTTTATGTCCTTCATACGATACGGCCTCCACACTTAGTGCACATAATTCTAAATATGCTCCAACTACTGCTATATTACAATACATAGGTAGCTATTTTTTCAATACATTATATTTTTCCTAATCAACCATATATTTGGAGTACCCTTTGAAACTGTTATACCACGCTGCCTTGGAATTGTCACGGTAGCAATAACTGTTGCCATAAGTCATATTCTGTTATGGTTCTACCTAAACTAGTATTGCCCAGTTCACATTTCCACCCATGTTGCCATGTCCCGCGTGTAAATATTTAAATTTCGCAAAATGGTATAACATCTATCGTTTCTTAGACCATTTGACTAATTTGTTTATGTCATCCCGTAAGTTCATCAATTTACCAATTTATTTTTAACAAGGAAGCCCTCCTTATCGTCTCTAATTAACATGTCAAATAATTAAGAATTCGCTGATATTGAATTTGCTGGTCTGTAATTATCTGACTTTCTTTCGAATCTTTTTTCACTATAGGTATATTGTGTTCTTTTCATTCAAAAGGAACTATTTTCCTCTTAGGTAGACACAATGGATTAACTAATGCAATAGCAGTTGGAAAACATAATGTGAATTACATTACATTACAAGTTCCAAAACAAAGGGCATCACTGTTATACATCTGGGTCCACTCATTAATATCTGGCCAGAAAACTTTTATTTCGGCTCCAGTTGGTTGTATTACTTACAATAATTTAAACAGTGAAATATGCCTTTGCTGTAGAAACTGACCATAGTCTTCAAGGGAAGTAGACGTACCATAGTCGGTGATAACCCGGAAGTCAGCCTGTTGCCTAATAGCTGTTTGAATATACCCAATAGCTTGTTGGCAAGATTGTCCACCCAGGTTGTGATCATTGATACCTAAATACGATTATCGGACACCAACCTGTTACAGCTCTCAGTGTCTACCGTTGTCAAAAAAGATTGCTTACTTGCCACTTGATCGGATATTATTGTCTCTCTCTAATATATAGCCGAAGTACAAAAACTCCCCACACTACACAGCCAATCTACCGACACAAGACAGTAAGTATATTTACATATATGCAACTTCGCGTCAGTCACACAGTGTTGAGGTAACATTGATCACCAATGTGGATTGCTGACATATCTATTATATATGTATATGTATATGTATATATATATATATATATATATATATATATATATATATATATATATATATATATATATATATATATATATATATATATATATATATATATATATATATATATATATATATATATATATATATATAATATAATATATATACATATATAATAGATATGTCAACATATATATATTGGTGATATATATATATATATATATATATATATATATATATTATACATTTAAATATATATATATATATATATATATCATATATAATATATATATATATATATATATATATATAATAGATAATAGATATGTCAACATACCATATTGGTGATCAATATATATATATATATATATATATATATATACATTATACATTTATATACGACTGACATAAAAAGGCGAACTCAGTCTCTGATTCAACATGAAAGAATTTGTAAGTACACCAACCTTGCCAGACCTCAATCAGTCTTCTCATAGACTAAGATAGCACTAACTTATTGTGCTGTTCCACAAACTGGAAGAGTATTATGGACATAAAACATTAGTTTGATTTATTTCGATAATAACTAAGTAAGACAATTACAATTAAAATGTTGAGTTTACAATTTTTGTTTCATATTATATTATCGCAATGATTTTGTTTTAAGCAAATACAAAGAACATAGTATAGCTTACAACACATATTTTGTATATTTGGTCTAAAAAACAGTCACATTTAAATATATGTTGTAGGCAGTGTACGTATTAGTTTCGGATTTCCTTTTGGTCTTTTTGTATTTACCATATTGTATTAGTATAATTAGTATAATAATAGTAATAACTGTGTTGTTCGGGGGATGGGGAACCATAGACAAATATTACACTTGTGTTAACCCCCTTTTCAACACACAAGAACGAGACAGGCTTTGTTTCCTTTTATAAAGTGGTTTACTGTGGAAGAACCGTATCGCTTGAAAACAATGGAGACGGTACAAGAACATTATTCGGCTGCTAGCTGTATTGGCGTATGGATTTTTGTAAGCATTAAAGGAATTTGATTTCGTTTTCAGGAAACTGAACATTCTATGAAAAATAGTACAGCTGTGCCGTTGACCACACACGTACCGCTTTTTCCACACCACAAAAAGATGGCGGTACATGATTATTAAATAACTGGCAGTGGTTCCCAAAACTTACCAAAATGTTCCCAGGTTCCATTCGCCTGACAAAAGTCACCTTGGCATAGAGTTTAGCGCAGTTTTTATGGTATTTGCGGTGGTGTCTAGAAAATCAAATCAGAGTCTCTTACAGGCAAATTATAACTATATGTCCACGTTGTGTTTACTTGTTCGAGAGAAATGACGTAACACATGGAATTTCATTTCATTTCTTAGACGGGGTCGGAAGAGGCATTTTTTCCACTGTCGGATAAAGTATGAATCAGCACCATCTAGTGGCAGGTCATAACATATTCAACCAAAATGAAGGTCATCCGTCTAAAACAAAATCATAATTGTTGTTCATATTTCAGGTAGTAGTATCGTTGTTGCTTGTCGCCATGGTACTGTGTTGCCATGGTGATAGTGACTGCAGGAGGAAATGCGACGAGGTCTACGAGGATGCGTGTCTGAGACAATGTGATTGTGCCCACTCTAAGATGTCCAACGACTTCATTCAGTGTCATAAGAAATGCCGTCGTGAGCTTGTTAACTGCGTCGACGGCTGTATGCCGTTTTATCTAGGCTGGTGGTGATCATGCTTAGTTCCAGTGCGTGTACGTGTAGGTTCTTAAGTACAATATATCAGTAGTGTACTTGGGGTTTATAATGGTCAGTACTTGTAATTTACTTGTACTTGATGAGATGTACTTGGAAAACTATTAAAATGTAATACACTTCAAGTAAATTGGAGGTACATTTGAAGTACATGTCATCTAATATGAATAGATAATGCTTTTAAGGAGGACACATGCTATTATGTTACATATATTTCATAGTAATTCGTATGGATAGTAAGTGTTAAAATAAAAAGCGATAATAACATTTAACATACAATTAGCACTATTATGTTATTAAAGCCAATTAATGGCACCTAGATAGTGTATCTTATTGTGGATTACTACTAAAAAAGTGCACTTGTTCTTAACCTAACATATTTTGACTTTTATGTGTGTGCTCTTTCTTGAAATGAGAACAGGAAGCAAGTGACATCGAGGTGTTTTTGACATATCGGACAAAACGTATTTTTTGGTTTGCTCTCTTTTGCAGATTACAACACAGTAATTATTCTTTGCGCTATTTGACTATGTGCATTTATAAAAACGATTAGTACATTTTGTGACATTGATTATTTGGTAATTTAATGTCACTTGCTCCCTTTTGTCATTTTATAAGGTTATTGCAAATAGAAACAATTTGTGACATAAAGAAGCAAGTGCAATCAAATCACCCATTAAGAAGTAATGTGGCAGGTCTTATGCTATAATTATGTGACCAGTTGTCGTAATCAATATACATTTTAAGTAATCTAATAAGTAAGTAATACTTTGAGTTTTTGTTTTTTTGTCTAAATTTGGCAATGCTCCAAGTTCGGGCATGCGACATTTTCCAGTTATTGTATCAATTATGTACTGTTAGCAACCGTTGCTATTTGTTGTTGCGCAAAAATTGTAATAGTTTAATAACTTTTTCACTCGGTACGGCCATGTCCGGACGATTCGGGAGAGAAGGTAATTAGGCAGAACAGTGACATTTCAACTGCAGGATAAACTGAATGAAAGAGAACACAATCCCAACATTTATATATGTTTTATTTGACAAAGAACTGTGCGCAGTGCAAATATGGTGATCATATGACACATTCTCATTTTGAGTGTTGAAATTAATAAAACATCGAAAATATATAAGTTTATGTCCAACTTATTATGAAAATATAGCAACTACATTTCTACTGAACTAAGTAGTTATTGCAAGTATCCCTATCCCTGACAGTATGCAGTAGCACGTTGGAACCTGTCCCATAAAATAACAATGAAATACAGACTGTATAAATCATTCTCAGAAATAAAAATAATAAATTGTTTTCCATTTTCGTACACTTGGTACATACTTTGCCATTCTCACTATAATTATTTGATTTTGCGATGCATATCTGTACGAATGTGTCGATAAATTCAGCAAATTTATGCTCTGTGGCATGTCAATTGTTCAAGTTAGAGACACCTGAACATATCTCAAAATAACGGGTGCGTTCACCCCTTGTGCCCTTTCTGAAGCATTGAAGTAAGACGTTACATCTAAATGCTTAGCTTTTTTGAAAACCTTTCTCAGATATATCCATTAAGTAATTTGTAATAATTTTAGGGCGTTCTGAAACATCACCTTTTGAATTTCCTGGAAATTGGTTGATTTGACAACGGATGACCCTGCTGGGTATGCGAGCAATATTAACAGAATATAATACAATGTTATGATTTAGCACATAGGTAAGTTTAGGAAGAGCTTACAGTGTAGGATCCATTCTTGAATACCTTCCAGAATGTCCAGAATTCAGGCACCATGCGAATAACAGCTCGTAATAAACTGGTAGGCCACCTAGTGCACATGGAATGCAATAAGTAAATATGTGATAGATCAGAGAAAGAGCAGCGACAAACAGTGCGCGTGTGCGTACTTGCATGCCTGTGTGCGCCTACTCTTAAATCATCGCATCGGTCTGGTACTACATATTCGTATCATGAAACACACACACACACACACACACACACACACACACACACACACACACACACACACACACACACACACACACACACACACACACACACACACACACACACACACACACACACACACACACACACACACACACACACACACACACACACACACACACACACACACACACACACACACACACACACACACACACACACACACACACACACACACACACACACACATTTAGGGTAGGGCAGACAAGACGTTCAATCTGTTATTAGCCATGCAGACCCTGTTTCTAGACCAGTGATTGCTAGGATGCACTGATTGGGTCGTTGTGGCCAGTGAGATCATGCGCCCGTTACCAGACCGTTGACCGAAGCGAGAACTGTACGTGACCAAGAAGCACAAGCCACTCGGTAAACAACGAAAGGAAACTAGCTCCTATTTGAAATCCCGTCCAACCTTCCTTACATAATGTCAACCGTTTTCTCCAATAGGTCACATTGTATACATGTGTAGATTCATTACGAAACACTCATTGTAGAGAGGTAGTTCTCAAAGGTTTTAAAGTTTTTTCGGCTTTTCCCTGTCCATGTTGGAACATGAGGTTTTGCCTTAAATGCTTTTCCATTTTCACTGAATTTTCAGCTGTGTATGCAAAGTTTTTAGTGCAGGTACTCAGGTATGAGTACCTGCGGTTATTCAGATATGAGTACCTTATCTACACAAATACATACATATACATACATACACACATAGAATCATACACACACACACACACACACACACACACACACACACACACACACACACACACACACACACACACACACACACACACACACACACACACACACACACATACATCCATACATACATACATACGTACGTACATATATACATACATACATACATATATACATACATACATACATACATACATACATACATACATACATACATACATACACGCCAACCATATCACAGCATCATGGACGTTGTCAATGGATTCCCATTAAAACAACTAGTTATCGAACCCACCCGAAAATAGGTTAGGCTGGTAACAGGAATTAGTGCCCACGAAGAAGTTCAAATGGTAAACTCGTCTACAGAACCAAAACCGAAAAAAGTTAATCCAAAGAAAGCATTCACATACAACTAGGCGATGACGTAATTGTCACTTGAGAGAAACGAGTAAACGGTTAACATCTCCAACAAATGCTGCTAAATCAACAAATGAACTAACGCCACAGCTCAAATACGGCATCGGCTGGGCTATGAATAATATCAGCCCATCTAAGCGTAGTACCATTCACCTTTGAGTGAAAGAACAGCGACGTACCGAAGACGTGCCGAAATTAACGTCTTCATTTTTTAATGATCGCTATCACGAGTGGTACATCACGTCTACCAGACGGTCACATCACGAAATACATGAACGTCCTTTCTCCAAACAATGTCAAATAGCTTGTATACGTCTGAATTAATCGTAGTCGGTCAAACGACACTGGTTGACGTGTGAGCAGACCGGTTAGCTTATATTGGTTGCTCCGATACATAATTATTTTTTTACTCTCAGTGAAATCCGGTCCAATCGCATTTTCAAGGTACGGATTTAATCGTCTGTTTCGTTCGTATGTAGACCTTTTCTAGAACATATCAGGTCATCATATTCAAATTATGACAGTAGTTGCAATATGTGCTCTGATTTTGTTGACTGTTCCAGGGTCGAAACAAAATCGAGTTATCTTAAACGGGCGTCTTCCGTCAGAGCGTCGACATGAAATTCTCTGTAAGTAGATTGTACAATGCTGTTTCAATAAGCGAAGTGGGGTTAACATTATAAAGAGAGTGCTCATGTCGGCTTACGTCGCATCCGTGCTCTCACCTCTTGTATTGAACACGATGACGTATTGTTGCGTGCACAGTATGGGGTTTATGTTAATGGAATTGCGCGGATGTCTGTTAGTGCGTGTGTGTTAGTGCGTGCGTGCGTGCGCGTGTGTGTGTGTAATGTATGGGTGTGTGTGAGTGTGTGTATTTTGCAAACATACTTGAAAGCTGATCTAGAACTCATTTATCTTATCTACTTTAGCAATACTAAATATAAACATAAACATATATGAGCATATTATATAGATTGTGGGCGCAGTACATGATACTTTTAAATCATTTAACAATATCAGGAAAGATGCTTGCCTTCTTTTACATAGAACAGTTAATTCCGGTTCTGTAATATTTGTTAACGCTTTTTGTCCTTTTATCATCATAACAAACAGAACATACCCGTACATAATGATATTCATCACCCGGATGACGTCAACCATGAAATGTAAAAGTTGGGATATTTCCATCTGAAGAAAAACAGTTAGCAGGTATAGGAAGGTTGTGACCTGCCACATTGGAATCTAGACAGTGCAATGTTTTCTCATATTGAGTGTAGTTAGATAGTTTTCCATAATAAGATCGTACTTGAATATTCCATAATAACCTTAGTAAAGTTTATTTGTTTGCGCATCCGAATGCCATCTTTGTGAACCAATATAATTAACCATTAACCATATCCTATTTGCATTTTCATATAATTCCACATATTTGTGAAACCACTTTAATGTAAAATAGATTTA
>BSQZ01000113.1:262500-302500 GCA_033239005.1 Lamellibrachia satsuma | reverse complement strand
AGTATCAACAGTGTAGCCTCTGCCAAGGCAACCACTACAATCGCCCAGCTGTAGCAGGAGAGAGCTGACTCAGGAGTTAATTTACAGTGCTGTAGAGCTCTAGTATTGAATGAGGGCAGTGGCTGTTCGTAGATCACTTGCTGCAGGAAATGAGCATACGCCTGTTCGTAGCTAAAAATAACTAAGTCGCCCAGTACCTCACACCACGACCCCGGGTGAGTATGACGCCAGAGAGAACTGTGCAGCTATACGAGGTGTTCCAAAAAGACATGCCAGTTGATCTGCGTCAACTACAAAGTGGAAAGCAAGATGCGAGATGGTGAATGTCGCTGAGAGACCCAACATACTCGATGACACGATACAGGAACACCCAGCGGATGATGACAACAATGAAGATGGTGAAGACCCAGCGGATGATGACAACAATGATGGTGGTGAAGACCCAGCGGATGGTGACAGCAATGATGGTGGTGAAGACCCAGCGGATGATGACAACAATGATGATGGTGAAGACCCAGCGGATGATGAAAACAATGATGATGGTGAAGACCCAGCGGATGGTGACAGCAATGATGGTGGTGAAGACCCAGCGGATGATGACAACAATGATGATGGTGAAGACCCAGCGGATGATGAAAACAATGATGATGGTGAAGACCCAGCGGATGATGACTACAATGATGGTGGTGAAGACCCAGCGGATGATGACAACAATGATGATGGTGAAGACCCAGCGGATGATGACTACAATGATGGTGGTGAAGACCCAGCTGATGATGACAACAATGATGATGGTGAAGACCCAGCGGATGGTGACAACAATGATGGTGGTGAAGACCCAGCGGATGATGACAACAATGATGATGGTGAAGACCCAGCGGATGATGAAAACAATGATGATGGTGAAGACCCAGCGGATGGTGACAGCAATGATGGTGGTGAAGACCCAGCGGATGATGACAACAATGAAGATGGTGAAGACCCAGCGGATGATGAAAACAATGATGATGGTGAAGACCCAGCGGATGGTGACAGCAATGATGGTGGTGAAGACCCAGCGGATGATGACAACAATGATGATGGTGAAGACCCAGCGGATGGTGACAACAATGATGGTGGTGAAGACCCAGCGGATGATGACAACAATGATGATGGTGAAGACCCAGCGGATGGTGACAGCAATGATGATGGTGAAGACCCAGCGGATGGTGACAGCAATGATGGTGGTGGAGACCCAGCGGATGGTGACAGCAATGATGATGGTGGATACCCAGCGGATGATGACAACAATGATGATGGCAATAACAATGGAGAGGACCCAACTCTATCAGGGAGAGCAACACGTGACAGATTGGTACAGCGATACTTCAGCGGGTACTAATATTTATTAAATCTTGATAAGCTTCATTAAAGTATTGTTTTAATTAATAAATAAAGTTTAAGAAAATCAACATGTTGTTGAATACCAAGTTTGACACTAAGATAATAAAACAGTTAACTGGCTAATAACCAATGGTAGTAGTCACAGGCTCTGTATATAATACATCTGAAAAGAAACCATACTTTCAAGAAATTAATACTAGGTAAGGTATTCACGTGCTATCAGAATAACATGCAAATATTCAGCATATAATGAAATATCAGTCTTATATAATCTATGATAAGCAAAACAGTCCCAGCTAACAAACAAACAAACAAACTAATTTGCAACATTATGTTTAGTGGTGTGTCGTAATGCATGAGCTACCACTCTACAAATAGACAGTTGTTCAGTCATCTGATTCAACGTCCGACCCACGCAGAATAGAATCAATCTCTCTGGGCGATAGGCCCATTTCTTGCTCCAGCTTCCTCACTAGCAGCGTCTCCTGTAGGTCACTATCCGAGTCAGCCTGCAGTCCATTTTGATTTTTTTTATCTCAAGGTGCAGTTTCTCTACATTTAATCTAACCTTTTGTCTCTCTTCCGCAACCAGATGGTGGTACTGATCATCTACTTTACCCCTCTTTCCTTTCAGGTGAGAGTGGTTGGGGGTTTCATCCTGTGTGCTATCGGTTCGCTGGACAACACGTCGCTGGGTTGTAGGTGTGGACAGCACCGTCGTATCGCAACTTTCGCTTGGAGTTGACACAATCATCGTGTCGACTGGAGCGGACACAATCATCGTGTCGACTGTAGTGGACACAATCATCGTGTTGACAGGAGTGACCACATCAAACTGGCCAACATGTTGTTGAATACCAAGTTTGACACTAAGATAATAAAACAGTTAACTGGCTAATAACCAATGGTAGTAGTCACAGGCTCTGTATATAATACATCTGAAAAGAAACCATACTTTCAAGAAATTAATACTAGGTAAGGTATTCACGTGCTATCAGAATAACATGCAAATATTCAGCATATAATGAAATATCAGTCTTATTATAATCTATGATACGCAAAACAGTCCCAGCTAACAAATAAACAAGCAAACTAATTTGCAACATTATGTTTAGTGGTGTGTCGTAATGCATGAGCTACCACTCTACAAATAGACAGTTGTTCAGTCATCTGATTCAACGTCCGACCCACGCAGAATAGAATCAATCTCTCTGGGCGACAGGCCCATTTCTTGCTCCAGCTTCCTCACTAGCAGCGTCTCCTTGTAGGTCACTATCCGAGTCAGCCTACAGTCCATTTTGATTTTTTTTATCTCAAGGTACAGTTTCTCTAAATCTAATCTAACCTTTTGTCTCTCTTCCGCAACCAGATGGTGGTACTGATCATCTACTTTACCCCACTTTCCTTTCAGGTGAGAGTGGTTGGGGGTTTCATCCTGTGTGCTATCGGTTCGCTGGACAACACGTCGCTGGGTTGTAGGTGTGGACAGCACCGTCGTATCGCAACTTTCGCTTGGAGTTGACACAATCATCGTGTCGACTGGAGCGGACACAATCATCGTGTCGACTGGAGTGGACACAATCATCGTGTTGACAGGAGTGACCACATCAAACTGGCCAACTGTAACTGTCGGAGTGAACCGTAGCACTGGCTCGTCTTGGCTACAAGGGCCTGTCAGTGACGACAGTGACAGTGCGTCACTCGGTGCTCTCTGCTTCTGAATAGCAATAATTTATAATAGAAACAACGGTTTTATATGACTGGGAAACCATGCAAAGCACACGGTAGAAATAGTATGGATTACACTAGTTTGTATTGCATATCTGAAACATTGATTCTTATCAAATGTGCCCTACTACAGAAACTAGTAATGATATTAGTCAGCAACTCTTGTTTTCATAAAGTTTATTTAATTACTTTTACAAACGGTGTCATTGTTTGATAAATTACTCCAATAAACATCATGTATGAAATCTTGAATTGCATCTTCAAATGCTCCATTTGTTTAGCGTAACATGTTACAAGTTTTGTCACCTGTACTTGCGATAGACATACTGATTATTGTTAAAACATGATGCAACATGAACAAATGATTGATTATGTTTACGTAACAACATGTATTATGTTCCAATATTAACCTTGACCTTCAGGCTGCACCAGGTAAATCTCTCCAAACGCCACCTGTATAATAAACATTAAAAACTACTTGTATGTTTACATATGAAACATGGTTTAATTAATATACAAGTGGGGTCCTACATTAATCATTTTCAAAAAAGATATGCTGTTTTGCTTAGGTTGACCATTATTTAAAAAGGGTTCGAGAAATAAGTCAGAGAATTACAGACCAGTGAGTTTAACGTCAGTGATTTGTAAATTATTAGAAAGGTTAATTAAAGACCATATGGTGGACTTCCTCGTTAAGCATACATTATTAAATTCATCTCAACATGGATTCCTTAAAGCGAGGTCATGCTTAACCAATATGTTATGTTTTTTGGAAGAAATCACTAAGTGGATAGACGTGGGATCGCCAGTAGATATTATCTACTTAGATTTTCAGAAAGCTTTTGACAAAGTGCCACATCAAAGATTACTACTTAAATTAAAAGCCCATGGTATCGGGGATAGCGTAACTGACGGGATAGAACAATGGCTGACTGACAGAAGACAACGAGTTGTAGTAGATGGAGAAGTTTCAAATTGGAAATCGGTTTTGAGTGGGGTACCTCAAGGATCAGTATTAGGACCTATATTCTTCTTAATTTATATCAATGACTTGGACGACAGTATAACAAGTAACGTACTGAAATTTGCGGATGACACAAAACTTTTTAGAAAGGTTAATACTGATGGTGATAAACATCATTTACAAAACGATCTAGACAGATTAGTGAAATGGTCTGAGAAATGGCAGATGGTGTTCAATTTTGGGAAATGTAAATGCCTACATACAGGATATGGGAACTTGAATGTAAACTATAAAATGGGAGATACTGTTCTGGGTACTACTGTAAAAGAAAAGGACTTAGGACTTACAATAAGCGCTGATATGAAAGTTTCAGAGCAGTGTGGTATTGCAGCTTCAAAGGGTAATCAAATTCTTGGATTGATTAGAAGAAACATAACATACAAGGGAAAAAAGTTAATTATACCTCTTTATAAAGCAATAGTTAGACCTCATTTAGAATACTGTATACAAGCATGGAGACCATATCGTAAGAAGGATATAGATACGCTTGAACGCATACAAAGGAGAGCAACTAAAATGATTCCAGAACTTAGAGACCTTAGTTATGAAGAACGCCTGAAAGAATGTGGTTTAACAACTCTAGAGACAAGGAGGTTAAGAGGAGAGCAGATTGAAGTTTTTAAGATATTGAATGGGTATGAAAATATTGATAGAAATATGTTTTTCTCACTCAAGAAGGATAGCAGAACTAGAGGACATGAGGTAAAATTAGTAAAGGATCAATGTAGATTGGACATCAGGAAGCACTCTTTCTCACAGAGGACAATAAATGAATGGAACAAATTGTCTACAGATTGTGTAACTGCTAGCAGCGTGAATATGTTTAAAAACAAGGTTGACACATATCTCAGGAGGGCGGGTTATAAGTAGGTGAACATTGTTGGACTCTCGATAAGCCAATGGCTTCCTTGTCCACTTGCCATCTGGGCCTTTGGCTTGGATGGCAAATCTTGTTAAATCTTGACGATGTCAGAAATCTTTGGCTTTTATTCTTAAACATTAACAACAGCATGCTAGTTGTAGGACCATGATATGTTTAAGTTGACCTTATTACACAATTCCAAGATGAAAATCAATCAACTATTTAGCTTAGGCTCATTAGGCTCCACAGTATGTTGCATTTCTTAATGACAGATACTTGACACATCAGCAGGAATGGTACTAAAGGGTTGTAAAACCATACTGTGTGTGCATCTCAAATAGGAGCAGTTGTAAATGTGCCATTCATCAAGCTGTGAATCAGTCTGTTCACTGGTGATTTTGAATAAGAACATCGATGCATTGAGTACTGAGGAAAACTGATTTGGATTTAAATTAGTAATTCAATTTTATTTCATGTATTGAACGTTCGTAAAAAATCTAACATTATTAATAAATAATGTTGTGGTAATCTGTGTTTGACTCTTTTAGACTGTTTTTTTATAACTTTAATGCAATTGCACACACTGGAAGTCCGACAATTATTTAGACACTGTTACATAAACGGTGTACCAAATAAAGTTTTTTGACCTGTGCTAAATAATTTATGTTTATTGGTGTCGCAGACTGGCCATAGGCCTACACATACTAAAAATAAGCAATCACTTGTTGACCAACAGTAATAGCCAATACTGTATCAATGTATGTGTGATACTCGCATTGAACAATGTCAATAGCCCTAACTGGTCCATCTACTTACCCACGATTCCTTCAACAAGGTCTGTGTCAACACCAAGTATGTCCAGCACCAGGCTGACATACCACGGCTCTTTTTATGTTTTGCCACCCCCTGTCTTGGGGTAGCGACGAGCGGAGATGATGCGGAGGCTGGCGCTCTTCATCTCCGCCCACTTTTTTCAATTCGGCCATGGTACGCCGTTCGTTGTCACGCGAATTCAATTTCGTGGCTATTTCGTCCCAAATCTGTTTTTTATCGCAAATTTGTAACATTGTTGCTCAGTTTGCATTGCAAAACTGACGCATGCTGTACGTACTCCTCCAGTAAATAGCTCAACTCATCATCATTGAAGTTTGTCTTTCTTTCCCGTTTAACGGCACTGGCTGCGTCGCGTGCTGTCGTCATGTTGCAAAACGGGAATATGGGAAGGGGAGTAACGGGGATTACCCCTTCATAATGACTAATCTAACCACGTGACAGCTTTACGCGCGTTCGTAGATACGAAATAGGTCATGCGCGCTACATGAAACCCGCTTTGCTTAGTTTTAGCAAATGCTTAGCTAAGCATGAATTGGAGTTTACGCACATGCGTAGCGCTTAAGTAACCGCGTAGTTTTTAAGTAGGCGACATTAAACGGCCCCTGGACTTAAATGGTATCACATCAATAAGTATCCCCATATGATGCCTATATCTCGGGTCATTATTATATAGACAATAATGATCCCCGGACATTATTATTTACATAATAATGACCCCGGTACATAAATGGTACCCTTTGGATATATATGGTAAACATCTATATAAATAGCACTTTGTTCATAAAATGTTCAATACCTAGAAAGAGTATTATATTTCTTCTTAACGTGCCTTGTCCGGCGATGTTGGAAATTAGCGGCAACGTAGGAACTATTTATAATTGATACTCGTTGTGGAGTTGAGTAGACATGTTTGACACAAGAGGACGCCTGGTCCACTTATCGTCAGACGCTGTCTGATAAGTGAGCGACACGGTTAACTTTTTCTGATACATATTTTCTTACTAGCCATGTAAATCAGCTTCAATCACATGTTAACGCCATGGGTACCATCAACTGTAGATTGACATATAGATATATTCTTGAAAATATAACGCAATGACAATCAAGTTATCTCGCCTTTGAAATTACTGTATTTGCACAAATGGTTTATACCTGTGTTCTCTGATATCAGTGACTCACGGTTGCAGAGTCGGCAAAGAAAAAGTTCGGCTACACGGACAACTTCCATCGGCACGACAACATGTCACGATTCGTAAGTACATCGGGCATGGTTTTCGTATTCTAAAGAGAGTACTCATGCTAATTTGCATAGCAGATATCCTCTCGAAAGTCCTCGTTTTGTACTACACGTTATGCATAATGCTGCATACAGTACGTGCGCGGGTAATGACGTAATTGTTTTTTTTTTGCTATTTTGTGCTGGCACAAGTTTGCGTTAGTGACCGTCGTTATTGGATATATGTTAGCTTATGACTTCAAAGGCACAACGTCTTGTCGTTTTTTTTCGCAAACTCATATTATATATAGCATCATAAACTATATAAATATTATAACACGTGTGTTACAAAGCGATCATTTGCGAAATTATTTGTTGACCGTTATATGTTTAATTTGACTGTTTTGCCCCAAATATCATGTTTCATGTTGAATGGCAAGGTGTATTGTAATAAATTATGCTAAACACTGTGGTACAGTAAAACACATTTTGGCGACAAGATTTTATACCAAACATAGCTTGTATTAAAAATATTAATATACGAGAAAAACGATCCGACGTTGTACCTGAGTTTAATAACAATCTTACTATGATTCAGCTAGTGCATTCGTGTATATTATGCTTCTCTTCATAGACCTGCATTTTTCAAGGGCTCATCTACGACCCCACAAAGGAGTCGTGACACTTTTTTCACCATTCACCCCACTGTCACCATAATCGTGAATCGCAGAGTATTCACAAAGCTATGCGTATTTTCTACGATTGTTCCAACTGCGATACAATTGTTCCCAATACCACCACTCCTGTTAGTCGTATGGTCATCTTCTTGTTCTCGTCCTTAATTCCTTTTCTGTCACTCTCTGTTGCCCACCATGCTTTTTCAGATGTCTCTTCACACTTTCCTTCCATCTTACTTTTGGTCTTGCTTTTCTCTTTCTACCAACATATTCGGTTTCAATGTTCTCTTTGTCAAGCTCTCCTCGCTCATTCTCTGAATGTGTCCTGCCAATAGCAGTCTGCAGCCAACTACCTACATTTTATGGTGTTCCTTCTTTCAAATTAATTACTAATATTACTCAAGGCAACCAACTGAACATTGGTTAACAAAATCACCTTTACCGATCACGTACTCAAGCAACAAAGTGCATGATCGATATAATCATGTCACTTGTCTACGTGCATCGCAACATGAGATTAGTTGTGATGGCCTTGGCCATGCTTGCCACTCCAAAGTGACCCAGTTTGTGGAGTAGGTAGACATTACCAAGTGGTTTGCTGTGCCATGCAATGTTTGTGTGTGTGTGTGTGTGTGTGTGTGTGTGTGTGTGTGTGTATGTGTGTGTGTTTGTGTGTGTGTGTGTGTGTGTGTGTGTGTGTGTGTGTGTGTGTGTGTGTGTGTGTGTGTGTGTGTGTGTGTGTGTGTGTGTGTGTGTGTGTGTGTGTGTGTGTGTGTGTGTGTGTGTGTGTGTGTGTGTGTGTGTGTGTGTGTGTGTGTGTGTGTGTGTGTGTGTGTGTGTGTGTGTGTGTGTGTGTGTGTGTGTGTGTGTGCGTGTTTATTTCATTCGGTGTTTTAGCTCTACATTATGTTCTGGATCCCATTAAGCTACTGCCTCTAGATCATATTAAACGTAATTTGGGAACTGACACCATTCACGAGAATCATGTCTGCCGAGAACATCTTGTTTAATTAAAGGTCACCTTTCAGATAGTGATATCACTGCTCCTCGTCGTTATTGTGACGAATTGCCATGGTGACGATGATGACGACGCTGTGGCTGCTTGTGAGCAGTTATGCAATAAGAACTACAGCGGTGCCTGCGCTTCCCGCTGCGTGGCTCTGTATGGCAAGTCAACATTTGAATGCAACACTGAATGTCGCACGTCGAAAGAGAAATGTATTCGGCTTTGCAAGCCGGTGACCAGGGAGTGGTGGTAACACCATGCTGCAATGGAATGAACTATCATCGAACACAAAAGAGGATACAAAGGCACTTAAGCCCCCACATGTTAAATTGAAATGAACAGTAGTTTGGAAATCAGGCACTTGTCTAGAAAAGTTTATTGCATAATCATATATGAAATTATTGATATGATTGCATGTTGTGTTACGTTTAAAATGTAGAGTCTATCGAAGTGTGCGTTATGATTAAATCCGCATACACTGAATATCGAGCAAGCAAATTATATCATATATAATACCAGTTTTGTAATTCTTCTGCCTTAATATAACCTGCAAAATAATTTGATGTGGCCTAATATCTGTGTGGCCCATCTTAATTCCAATTTGCATTTTAATTATGCATGTGTTCATTGTATGGCTGCTTTGCGTTACCTTCATATTGCATTCGGACAATGCAGTATCTATGTTACGTGAGTAATATGATACACCGTTCATGCATTATTCATTGTTATAAATGTGTACTGTTTCCGATCCATATGGGCAATGCGCTATACATATCAAACGAAAAATACTATACATGGCAGGTTGTATTATAGTTTACTGAAATGTTTTATTTCTTAAGCATGTGTGAAATGCACGATTTAAAAGTAGTTGATATAATTACACATACATCACAGGAATATCAATGTTTCGGTTTTCATATCAGCTGTATATACGTAATAGAACTCAATATATATATATATATATATATATATATATATATATATATATATATATATATATATATATATATATATATATATATAGAGAGAGAGAGAGAGAGAGAGAGAGAGAGAGAGAGAGAGACAGAGACAGAGAGAGAAGAGAGAGAGAGAGACAGAGACAGAGAGAGAGAGAGAGAGAGAGAGAGAGAGAGAGAGAGAGAGAGAGAGAGAGAGAGAGAGAGAGAGAGAGAGAGAGAGAGAGAGAGAGAGAAGAGAGAGAGAGAGAGAGAGAGAGAGAGAGAGAGAGAGAGAGAGAGAGAGAGAGAGAGAGAGAGAGAGAGAGAGAGAGAGAGAGAGAGAGAGAGAGAGAGAGAGAGAGAGAGAGAGAGAGAGAGAGAGAGAGAGAGAGACAGAGAGAGAGAGAGAGAGAGAGAGAGAGAGAGAGAGAGAGAGAGAGAGAGAGAGGGAGTGAGTGAGAGAGAGAGAGAGAGAGAGAGAGCGAACCTTTTAAACTCCTCTTAGTAACCTAGTTGGTTCACAAGGTTTACTTTTGCGTACTTTTTTCCTCCTGAGTGCGCAACAACATCATATCACGTGGATTGTATATCGTTGAATAAAAACATACGAAACAATACCTGTTTATGCTATTGTATTACACAATTTTAATAGAGAACCTATTTTAGCAGAGAGGAAGCTTGCAATCACCCAACGTTGATGTCTCGTACAAAGACGAAGCAAGGGAGTCGAACCATATATGTGCACACAAACCTTAACATTATATTATATTATTACAATCGGTAGGGAAGGTTAGCGAACGAAATCAGAAACACTGTGTGTGTGTGCGTGCGTGCGTGCGTGCGTGTGTGTAAACAATTTAGAAAGCAACATGTGAAAAACCGAAGCTTTGATTGTGAATGCTGTATAATCTTGATTACATATTAAGTTACAAACAATGACACGCGTTCGGTGTCTTGTATTAGTTGAACGGTTGACGCGATGTCTGAAACGGATTCATCCCTGGAAAGCCAGTTAATATTATGTCCCGATAAAATGAATGAATACACGGTCCCAGTAATTTCAATGGTCAGCACATTCTATTTGTATACACCTCGCTGAATTAACACTCACCAACTTCTGAGCAATAATGGTATATGTTGTTTAAACTTAGCAAGTCTCTTATGGGCGAGAGTGATAGTACACATAGCTGTATTCAACCAATTTTCTAAGCTAAAATAGAATTAGGCAATGCTTCCCACTAGAGTGAGTTTACCATGATTTTGTTTGATGATTCCCATTAAGCAATCATTCCCATTAAAGTGATTTATCAATATAATGTCAGTAATTGCCATAAACCGATAAGTGAATGTAGTGAAATTCACTGTCGTGTTTTAATGTCTTAGTCATAGTCGTCGGACACGGGATTCACGGGGCTGTAACCTTTTGGGTGTTGAGACTCGTGCATGCTTCGCCCCCTCCCCCATATGTCCGTATCCATCAACCTTTGCCCCAAACTTGTATTTCAACAGTGTCCGACGCCTATGCTAATGCACGACTAAATACATAAACACCACTTCTCCGAAAATGTTTAAAGAGCATGCGCGTGATCTACTAATCGTCGATCAGAGCACAGCGGTGTCATTCCTGTTGTGTGGCTGCATGATCTTCACATTCCTGTTGTGTGGCTGCATGATCTTCACGTTCGGTAAGGGAGAATCTTCTGTCGTCCGAAATACACAGCTAGCGCTAGCGACATTCTAGAAAGTACAACTTTTGTATCGGAATGTGTGAAACATTGCGGCAAAAGTAGTGATTATTTATAGTGGTAATTCGCCATTGAGTCAAAAAAGCAGGTCTTTCACTAGAAAAGCAGGGTTCGTGCGTATACATTCAGACCGTGTTTTCTGGGGTTATTTAAGATTTTTCATTCTCACAAAAACGAGGTTTCGTTCGAATGGACACCCTGAAGGACGGGCATGAGATATATATATATATATATATATATATATATATATATATATATATATATATATATATATATATATATATATATATATATATATACAATACTGGTAAAATGTCAGTGGACTATCTAGTATGTCAGATATATTCTCTTGGACCCCACCAAAAACTGAGCATCAGAAATTATTTAAATTGTCAACATACATATATGTTGTTTCTATGTTATCTATGGGAATATTGTTTTTTTTTAAATATGAGTTATATGATTAGTAGTTAATTAATTAACAAATCATGAGAAAAAAGTTTAATTTTAATTAAAAATTAAACTGGAGTCCCCAACACTGGCTTAAATCGATATACTACTAAACTAGGTTCCTGTTTTAGTTGTATGTCGATTTAAGCCAGTCTTGAGCACTCTAGTTTAATTTTGAATTAATATTATTTTAAATGTTTCATTGTTTGTTAGTTAATTAACAACTGACTAATCATACAATACATATTTTTAAACAATACTCCATATATATGGCACAGATACAACATATGTTGACAATTTAAATTAAATTTTTTTCCTGGAATACAAAATGGTCCAATCACTTTTTACCGGTACTATATATATATATATATATATATATATATATATATATATATACATGTACATGTATATGTATATGCATATGTATATGTATATGTATATGTATATGTATATGTATATATATATATATATATATATATATATAGAATATATATATATATATATATATACATATATATATATATATATATATATACATATATATATATATATATATATATATATATATATATAATATATATATATATATATATATATATATATATATATATATATATATATATATATATATATATATATATATATATATATATATATATATATAATATATATAGATATAGGTGCAAGTTATCAGGTATATAAATGAGAGCAGTTGCAAGACTTGTGTCTTGATTTCGTTGTTTGTTGCAGAGCGTATATAGAAAGAGTTAACGTAAACCGAAGACTTCTAACATCCCATTGACATGAAATGTTTTGTGAGTACACATCGCAATGATTTGTCAAGGCACATAGCGTGGCGATCTCTATTCCTTGCCCTCTAGAAACATGCAATTCGAATAACAACAACCATTTACCATATGACGCGACTGGGTGCCTAATTGTGTTGAAGGCAATCAGCTGAATATTGGTTAAAAAATCATCGTTATCGATAACGTGCTCAAAAACTAATGTGCCACCCAAGAATTAAATCAGCGTCGAAAAAATAATTATTGTACCATGCGTGTATGTGCGTTGCGTAGCTACATATGTCTTTAGTTACGTAAGCCATGGTCGTGATCTCCCTCGTGATCCCATTCAAATGAACATTTCTAAACCGACCTCATTAAACAAGAGGTCATACATATGTGCTTAATGGGAGGACAATTTCAGCCAGGAAAATCTTTTAATTAAAGCTAATTTTTCAGATAGTGTTGTCACTGCTGCTCGTCGCTATGGTGATGAGTTGCCATGGTGACGATGATGACGAAAGTGTCGATGCATGTAAGACATCATGCAACGAAAGTTACGGTGGTGCCTGCGTTTCCGGCTGCGTGGCTCTGTTTGACAAGTCAACATTTGAATGCATCGTGCAATGTCGCACGTCGAAAGATAACTGTATTGGGCTTTGTAAGCCGGCGACAAAGGAGTATTGGTGACACTAAGCGGCGATAGCACGAACTACCAGCAAAAATCAAGGAAGATGCAAAAACAATTAAGTCTGCCATAATATTATATTGAAACGAACTGTGGTATGGTAACCATTCACTTATCTAACAAAAGAAGGATTAATTACATAATTATATATGAAATTATTGTCATTATGAATGAAAATGCAATGGAATGTATCATTGTATTGCGTATTGCTTTACCTTTAAAATATATCGGAGCTATGCTTTATGATAAAATGCGCATAATTATGCTGAATATCGCGCAAGGACAATATACGTATGTAATAATATGATACATCGTTGATGCGCTACGCATTTTTATAGCATTTTGATATTTCCCGTTAGACGATGGTGTCCATTAAAGTGACCATTTTCATTGGATGATTTATTAGTATTTTAATTACTGCCACAAAGCCATTTATATATGTAATGCAAATTCAGAAATATGTTATACAAACGCTATGGAATACCAGTCACAATACCATTAAAATGAGTACTCTGTGATTGCCACTGTCTATTGTTCTGTTAATCGTTGTCATAAAGCGAACTTTATGTAGTAAAATCCTGACATGTGTTGTGCAAGCACTTTAGTAAGTACTTTCACGCAACATAATATACCGATAATATAAGTAGGATGACACGCACGCAATCTTGTAGTACTTCACGTTACTGGAGGGCGCGGTGGCGCGGTGGTTAGAACATCGGACATCAATCGAGAGAACTCGTGTTCACATCCTCTTGCTGCTGAGTGGTGCCAGGTGTTTCTTGGTGCTGAGTGATGCCAGCTATTTCTTGGTGCTGAGTGGTGCCATGTGTTTCTTGGTGCTGAGTGGTGCCATGTGTTTCTTGGTGCTGAGTGATGCCAGCTATTTCTTGGTGCTGAGTGGTGCCATGTGTTTCTTGGTGCTGAGTGGTGCCATGTGTTTCTTGGTGCTGAGTGGTGCCATGTGTTTCTTGGTGCTGAGTGGTGCCATGTATTTCTTAGTGCTGAGTGGTGCCATGTATTTCTTGGTGCTGAGTGGTGCCAGGTGTTTCTTGGTGCTGAATGGTGCCATGTATTTCTTGGTGCTGAGTGGTGCCATATGTTTCTTGGTGCTGAGTGGTGCTATGTATTTCTTGGTGCTGAGTGGTGCCAGGTGTTTCTTGGTGCTGAGTGGTGCCGGGTATTTATTGGTGCTGAGTGGTGCCAGGTGTTTCTTAGTGCTGAGTGGTGCCAGGTGTTTCTTGGTGCTGACTGGTGCCAGGTGTTTCTTGGTGTTGAGTGGTGCTGAGTGGTGCCAGGTGTTTCTTGGTGCTGAGTGGTGCCAGGTGTTTCTTGGTGCTGAGTGGTGTCAGGTGTTTCTTGGTGCTCATCCAGTTAACAAAGACGGCACGTGTGCGCATATTTCCCACCCACCCTCCCGAACATAAACTGTATTCTTTCAACATAAAATGTTTTTTGTTTCTTCCTAGATATGTCGCATTACGTACATGCGTAGATTCATTGTGAAACACTACTTGCAGAGTTGTGCACAAGGGTTTTTGATTTTTTTTACGCTTTTAACTGTCCAGATTGGTACACGTTTTGCATTAAATGCTTTTCCCTCTTCGCTGATTCGTCAGCTGTGTACAAGGGTTCTTTAGTGCGGGTACTCATGTATGATGACGTTACCTGAGTACTACTTTGTGGGGCAAAATTGGCCCTCCCTCTCTGCATGATGTGTTAGTGGTTTTAAGTTGTGTATACATTCAATCGGCTAGCGACATTCTAGAATATATCAAATGAATAGCCGAAAGAGGCGCTGTATACAAATACATTTCTGACATTTGATTCAAGGGAAATTCATCTGCCAATATTCGTCAGCAGGTCAACAACTGTCTTGCAACAAGCACGTATTTGGAAACACACGTGATTGGAGTATATAGAATATTGTGGCACTAATAGGAACTATTTAAAGTTGCACGTGCCGCCATATATATATATATATATATATATATATATATATATATATATATATATATATATATATATATATATATATATATATATATATATATATATATATATATATATATATATATATATATATATATAATATATATATATATATATATATATATATATATATATATATATATATATATATATATATATATATATATCATCAGTGCGTCGACACGAAATTCTGTGTACGTACATCGCTAAGTGCTTTGTCTGTAAACAAAGCGGGGTTCATATTCCTAAGAGAGTGCTCATGCCGGCTTATTTTGCATTCGTCCTCTCCAGTGGTCTCTTTGTAAATTGATCTTTACGTCTTATGTTGTTCACACAATATATGCACGTAAAATCATGTCATTGGCTTTGTGTCGATTTGTTGCGCGGATGCAATGGTTTTTTCTATAAGAGCAACTAGTGGTATCACATGTAGTGGTATCACATGTAGTAGTATCACATGTAGTGGTATCACATGTAGTGGTATCACATGTAGTGGTATCACATGTAGTTGTATCACATGTAGTGGTATCACATGTAGTGGTATCACATGTAGTGGTATCACATGTAGTGGTATCACATGTAGTGGTATCACATGTAGTGGTATCACATGTAGTGGTATCACATGTAGTGGTATCACATGAGTTTAATGAAAAGTAGATATATCGTTGGTCTTCTCTCAGCAGCGGCGTAGCTATCACATGTTTCAAGTATCTCAGCAGGAGATTAGTTATATAGGTGAATGTCGTGCATGCCACTCCAGAGTGGCCCGGTTTGTTGAGAAGCCAGACAATGCCAGGTACAAAGTTTGATCGTTTGTTTATCATATACCATTTTGATATGGTGTAAACTATATATATATATATATATATATATATATATATTTATTTATTTATTTATATTTTGTAACATCTTGACCTCCAAATGTTTTTTAACTAACCACGTTTTTGGGATATATTCTGTGACGTTTGATATATTGTAGATAGGAGTGAGGATCTATGGTTGCCGACCATTGTCATGATACAAGGCATCTATATATATATATATATATATATATATATATATATATATATATATATATATATATATATATATATATATATATATATATATATATATATATATATATATATATATATATATATATATATATATATATATATATATATATATATATATATATATATATATATATATATATATATATATATATATATACACACACACGTCCGATCAGTAGTTCCACTGTAAGATTATTGAATAGTCTATTGTGTAAAGGTCCATTGGTCTGGAATAAATGTCCACATGATAATCCAGATAAACCTAAAATAATTAAAGCTATATGTTTAAGTGTCTATAACAATTTAAATTAATATTAATATCTTCTACCGTTTTTTATGATTTCATTTACTATGATTCATTTGTATTACCTGCAGTTTTGATAACTGCTTTTCTCTGTATTTGTAATTTATTCTGATTGTTGTTTGTTGCGCAATTTATTATTTATCATTATAAAGATATAATTACTCTGGGTTGACAGCGACCAGTTATATATCTTTAATCGCAATTGTTTTTTGTTATATTTGTTTTGCCTGTTTGTCCGTGTTTCGATTCGCATATGTTGTATGTACGTATGCTCTTTCGTAAAATAACTATCAGACGTTGTACCTCTAATACGATTATTGTATCAACACTAAAGTACTATTACAGCACATGCAACCAACATTCATTATATCTTGAGTAAATACACGAGAAAATGTGTAAATAAAGGTAACGTTTCAGGTGATGATATCATTGCTGTTCGTCGCTATGGTGAGTTGTCATGGGAACAATGGTGACGACGATGGGGTAGCTTGTAAGAGATGGTGCGACAGGAGCTACAGTGGTCCATGTTATGCAAGATGCGATGGTCTGTACGAGATGAAGACATATGAGTTTTCCGGATGTCTCCTGGAATGTTACAAGTCGAGATTGAAATGCGCTCGGTTTTGTGAACCGTTGACCGGGGAGTGGTGGTGACACCGAACGGCAGTTGCACGACCTACCAGCAGAAACTGTGACGAGTTAAGCATTAAATTGAAAGAACAGTTGTTTAATAATCAGGCACTTATCTAGCAAAAGGAGTTCGTTGCATAGTGGTACATGCAATTATGATGAATACTGAACATAAGTGTTACATATATATATATATATATATATATATATATATATATATATATATATATATATATATATATATATATATATATATATATATATATATATATATATATATATATATACTTGTTTTACGTGCGAAATGTGTCAGTGCTATGTGCATACTACACACAGATCATCTACGTTTGTCCTCATATTAGCCATGAATGTGTGTTGAAATTCAATAGCCTATCGCCGATGCCATTTGCGAATCTATATTTTGTATATGTGTTTACGTTAGTGTGGTTATTTCGCTTCCGAGTGCATAACATAAAATGCACAATCAAATCAAATTACTAGAGCTGATATGGTTAAATAAGAACGCTTGGCATTCATTATTAATATCCATATTTACAAAGGTGCGCAACATGTTCACGATACAGATCCGGTTGGACCTTGACTTGTTCGACCTTGTGTCGCGTACTGAAGCATATCACTGCAATAAATGGTCTAGTGGGCAATGTTCTAGCTGCATAGGCCCCAAACCACCTGTGTATAAGTGTGTCTACTTACTTTGCGTGTTTGCCTACGTGGCTGGTAACACGAGTGCGTTTCCTCACATAACACGCGCACGCGTACATGCAGGTTACCTTGACCTTGCCGCCACACTCCTGACACCAGGCACAGAAGAAAGCACGCATCAAATCTACCGCGTTTTGTGTAATGTGTTTCTCGGCATTCTAAGAATAAAACGACACAATGCGAAATGTGGTTTGACGAGTGCGTATCACACGTGAATGTCAAAAAGTTCTCCAACCTAGCAAATGAAGAAACAATACATTTCTAGGTTCGTAGTTGTAATACGATAAATTAATATTGGAACGAACATCAAACATAGGTGCATGTTCGTGGAAGTGTAAATATCTGTAACGAAACAGGATTTTGATATGCAGAAAATGCATAATGTATATAACTATATTTTGAGAAACGGAGAAGACATAAACGTGATATCATATACGAAGGGCTGGACGTGGAAGTGTAATATAATAAATATTTAGCTATTCATAAAAGTGTCCTATTCGAAAACAAATCCACAGTTGAAAACAATTCTTAAGACGGGTAGTGCTGCTATGTTTCTACAACCACAACTGTGTGTGCTGGTTTATTTCGAATGCAGTCACACTGTTTACATTTTGTCCAGTAATGTGCTTTCCACTGTGTAAAGGTGTACTTTCTTTAGTTCTGTATAGCCCCGCTACTAAATCGGCATCGTTCTCTCTCTCGAGTTGTTCTTCCTGTTTCATTTCACATCATCGTCATCGTCATCGTCGTCGTCGTCGTTAAACTTTTCCTGCGACAGAAATAGACTGGGGACATCTTAATGTAGCAATCAGTCCCCCATAGTCCGTGCCATCTTGTCCGGTTAGTCCCCATTTCTCTGAGTCTTACAAGGTCTCTCCCCGATCGTAACTTGACGCCCTTCTCTTTGAGGTCTGAGTGCAACACGTCAGCTAGGTTGGTGGTGTGCCTACAACTCGGCCCCTGTATCAATTTGACCAACCAACCGCAACCTGCAGGGACAGTTGTGCGGGGGTATACCCGGGCATGCGCAACTCATGGCTGAACACGGATTTACGCGTACTCAGTACTCGCTGTGATAGCGGTGGTGTGATCTTCATTGGATATAATCCCGTTATTCCAGCGCATGCCCGATATCGATCATTTAGCATAGACAAAGTATTTAGATCAATAGTTTCGTAAACATCCATAAAAATGTCATAATTTAGCAAAGGGATTACAAAGTCATATGCTACCACTGTGGATATTGGTAAACATATTCATTTACAAATTCCGCTCAAAAGAATCAGTTCGGGCAAGAACAATTTGATGTGACTAATTCAACTACTATTGATTCTGCTGAACGGCTGCTTATGTTATCGGTGATTCTATTAAACGGAGTCCAGTGTGTAACTGAACAAACAAAGTGAAATGATTGTATAATTTTACTTCCACGGTCGAGCATTGTTAAAAGTAGTAATCCTAAACATAACAACAACACACTTAATGTTCTTGAAATATGTATTTAATGACTGCAGCTTTATTTTTAACAAGCTTTTACAACATTGCCATCCAAGGCATAAAACAGGAAACAGTGAGTCTGTATGCCACGTGCGCCTCTCCTGTGATTAGTTATTCACACACACGCACGCTCACACGCACACGCATATATAAGTTAACTAAGCTGTCAACTTGAATCAAAGTTGTCGTGTCAACATGTGCTAAGAGAGATGCAAATGTTAAGATTTCCTTACCATACATAATTATAGCAATTACGTCAAGGTTTCTGTGTGCGATACCTTTGCAACCATAACGTCCCACTCGTTGACGCGCTGTGTGGCTGAGAAAACATTGTTCCTTCTTGTTTTAACTTCCTGCAATTCAGTAATGCATTACAATTGATTTGTAGTATACCATTATTGCTAAAAGTCAATGTAAGTAATATTTGGTAATATAGCTTAGGCTTTTCTCACACACTCGGTATATTGCCAACGTATTCGTTAGCATTAAAGGAATGATAAAATGATTATTACCATGACGATCACCACATTTTCGACAACAATACGTGGGTATGAATGGACACCAAGCACATCTCAATATATGTTTTTGTTTCTGCATATTAATTTTCACATCCACTCGCCACTAAGAGGCCAACTTGGGGTTGGGTACTTGCAGTCCGCAATGCATAGCAACAGCTCTCGGCGACAATCATTACGACATTCGTCTATGTCCTTGTAGATCACCCAGTGGACAACTTCACAAGCATCAATGCAGGATTCGCCACAGATTCCTTCGCATTTTTGCTCGCAAACTACTTCCTTGTTGTTAATGTCGCCATGGCAACGCGTCGCCACGACCACAAGCATAAGCAATGGGATCATCTGAAACAAGTGGAATATAACACGCGTGAGACATCAATGATTAGATCCGTTACAATTAGTATTAGTGTGCAACCAAACTACGATCGAGGGTATTCGCGACTAAAATTATTTAATTCAACTGGTAATCATAATGACGAAGCGCCCCGAACCCACAGTAATTTGACGTATTCTTGAATCATTGCTAAGACACACTATGACATACTTACAATGAGCGCCATGCCTTCATAGGTATACGATTGTCGATTTGCAACGGTTTTCCTTGTTGTCCCTACAACAGGTAAATCTGTAATAGAGACACATAATATGCCTGAAAATAACTCAAACTAAAATCACGTAAATATATCTGAAATTCCCATATTGCTCTGCACTGGAACAGGGCGGAAAACAGTCCAGGAGCCCATGGATATGAGGAACCTCGAATATATGGAACAGTTTGGCCATGTTCCAACATGTTCCGTATAACGAGAGTCAAGTGCACGTGTGCGTGTGTGTGCACGTGTCCTTGTCCGTGTGCGTGTGTGATGCAAAGCTTTGTGCATATAAATATACTTACCGTCTGGTGTTGGCAGATTGACTGTATGTGCTTGCGACGTTTCCTGCCTTGGCAAATGGCAATATATTAGGTTAAGCCAGAGACATCTGAGTGGGTTCACGTGGAAGTTCAAGATTAAACGTGATGTCTGTCACACATTGCTCTTGACATAAGAGGATATATATTGTGCATTATGTTGTTGACAGAAATACATATACTTATTTTATTAAGTTCTTGCTACATAATACACTTGCTTGACCAATTGTCATAAATAAATTCATTAAACTATTGCGGGGTATTATTACTAAATTTTAACATTACTATATGAATTGCAAATATATTTAAATATATTCATTTAACGAAGCGAATCTCGACAGCAGTAGAACATTTGTAAAGAAAAGAACAAGCTGGATTCCGAAAGGGAAGAGGATATACATACCACGTTTTCACTTGAGCGTTGAGCAGTGCTATGAATGTCAGACAGAAATGTGCTTAACTTTTGTAGAATTTGAAAAAGCCTTCGGCACATATTGTGGACCTGTTTTATGAGAATTACACGTGCACCAACAGACAATAAAAATCACATTTATGGAACAGAAAGGAGTGAGACAAGGTCGTGTGGCGTCCGCAGTCTTGTTCAACGTTGTCATAGACTGGATTCTGACGAGAACAACAAAAGGACAAGAAAGACGAATTAGATGGACAGTGTTTTCCTCGCACGCACGCCAAGCACTAATAAAAAACAACAAATAAGAAATCGTACTTTTAATATAGATATATATATATATATATATATATATATATATATATATATATATATATATATATATATATATATATATATATATATATATATACACCAGCATGTCCGATAAATTGTGCATATGTACGTATGTACATAGCCGCTCAATATCATCCGGCAACACTCAAGTATAGCTGTTGAGTCTTCCGCACGATAGTTGTTCACTTTTAAACACTGGTGGTAGACACTCACGTTGTCAAGTAGTTGCGCATTATGTTCGTTGAGTTGACGTCCTTCAACAGTGCAGTGCACTTGTACTCCGATAAGAAGTGTTCAAATGTTGACCACTCATTTTTCTTCGCGTGTTATTCACGGCATCGATCTGCACACATCTCGCCTTTCAACAGACACTGTTCTTGACATATGATATCCAGTTCCGGTCTGACGAATTGTTCAGCGCATGGTCTCCAGCACGTCTTCCGGTTGTAGATTTCCCTAAGCAACATATCGTCTTGTTTAATGGAAATGTGCGTGTGCGTGCGTGTGGGTGGCGTGTACATGCACGCGTATATATATATATATATATATATATATATATATATATATATATATATATATATATATATATATATATATATATATATATATATATATATATATATATATATATATATATATATATATATATATATGTATGTGTGTGTGTGTGCGTGTGTGTGTGCGTGTGTGTTTGTGTACGTGTTTGCGTGCGTGCGTATGCGTATGTGTGTGTGTATGTGTGTGTGTGTTTTTGTGTACGTGTTTGCGTGCGTGCGTATGCCTGTGTGTGTGTGTGTGTGTGTGTGTGTGTGTGTGTGTGTGTGTGTGTGTGTGTGTGTGTTTGTGGTGTGTGTGAGCGAGCGTGCATGCGTGCGTGCGTGCGTGCGTGCGTGCAAGCGTATGTGTGTGCGTGCTTGTTCATATTCTGTGTGCCACACAAATATAAATAAACATTACAAAGGAGCCTGTTTATAGTTGGATATGTTATTTTTTTAATCATATACATTGTATTGGATTTACATATAACACGAATATGTGTACGTAGGAAGTGTACGGTAATGCTCCCTCTATGACTACTTTTGTTGAGATCTTTTCAATTTCGGTAGACAGTGTACAGTCCGTTCACTTTTCTAGTGAATTCTTAGACATACCAAGGCAAATGTATACGTGGCTAGACGATGCAACGCACACAATCAACACAAAATAATGTTGCCAACCTGCAAACTTTGACACATGCAAGGGTAAGGTCGTTCGAGTCACTGTTAAAACTTCTTCCGTTGACACTGGCTCCAATAACGGCAGTCGTCAACATTAGCATGACCAACGTGACAATACACTGAAACATGAAATGACGATTCTCACATCGAGTTCATAAATACGTACTCTCTGCGCGTGCCAGTGCGATGGTGATGTGTCCACTATAGCTGTAGTTGTTTTTCCTAATTACATGACAAACCAAGCATGATAACGTGTTTGCAACTGAACATCTGTTACATACAACGATCACATTCTGTTTTTAAAACACGAGTAGGCAGAATAGCAATGATGAAATATGTATCGGACTAAGTTGTTGAACCGTGTTTTTTCGCGTGTTTTTTCTATGCTCATTCTACAAAAATGTGTATAGATGTATAAATAAAGTGACGCCAACTAGCATGACATAATTGCTTCTAGCAAAGTAAAATCATGGTGTGGCAAAACGAATTTTGCATGAAGGTTGGCTCTTATTAAGGAACAAATGGCACTGAATGGCTCGAATTCCATTGCAGTATTAAACTCTGCAGAACACAACACAACACAACACAACACAACACGACATAAGATATAAGATTAAGGTCAATGACGTCAGCTAGTTCGACGAACAGGGAATACTCACCAGTGGCGTCATCTTGGTAATGAGACACATTCGACAGTTAAATGACACGATTCAAGTCCTGAAACATGACAAGATGGAAGTAATTCAAGGATAATGGAAAATAGGAAAATAATCCAGTAAACGTGTGCGTGTGTGTATGAATACTTGCGTGCGCGCGTGCGTATTCATACGGGCGTCAGATAATCTGGTAAACGAAATTAAATAAATTAATTAACTTATTTGATTAAATTCAATTAACATGTATGTAACATGCATGAATATATGCATGTGTATGTACATAATAGTGTTTAAAACTATGGTCAATTATATTTTGCCGATCCATTATATATTATATATATATATATATATATATATATATTATATATATATATATATATATATATATATATATATATATATATATATATATATATATATATATATATATATATATATATATATATATATATCCGATCAGTAGTTCCACTGTAAGATTATTTAATTGTCTATTGTGTAAAGTTCCATTGATCTGGAATAAACGTCCACATGATAATCCAGATAAACCTAAAATAAAGTGTTGTATCGGCATTAAAGGTATATGTTTAAGTGGCTATAGCAATTCAAATTAATACTAATATCTTCTACCGTTTTTTATGATTTCATTTACTATGATTCATTTTTATTACCTGCAGTTTTGATAACTGCTTTTCTCTGTATTTGTAATTTATCCTGATTGTTGTTTGTTACGTAATTTATTATTTATCATTATAAAGATATAATTACTCTGGGTTGACAGCGACCAGTTATATATCTTTAATCGCAATTGTTTTTTGTTATATTTGTGTTGCCTGTTTGTCCGTGTTTCGATTCGCATATTTTGTATGTACGTAAGCTCTTTCGTAAAATAACTATCAGACGTTGTACCTCTAAAACGATTATTGTATCAACGCTAAGATACTATTACAGCACATGCGACCAACATTCATTACATCATGAATAAATACACGAGAAAATGTGTAAGAAAAGGTAAAGTTTCAGGTGGTGATATCATTGCTGTTCGTCGCTATGGTGAGTTGTCATTGGAACAATGGCGACGACGTCGGGGTATATTGTAAGAGATGGTGCGACAGGAGCTACAGTGGGCCATGTTATGCACGATGCGATGGTCTGTATGAGATGAAGACATATGAGTTTTCCGGATGTCTCATGGAATGTTACAAGTCGAGATTGAAATGCGCTCGGTTTTGTGAACCGTCGACCGGGGAGTGGTAGTGACACCGAACGGCAGTTGCACGACTTACCAGCAGAAAATGTGACGAAGTAACCATGTCATAATAATAAATTGAAAGAACAGTTGTTTAATAATCAGGAACTTATCTAGCCAAAGGAGTTCCTTGCATAGTGGTACATGCAATTATGATGAATACTGAACATACGGTGTTTATATATATATATATATATATATATATATATATATATATATATATATATATATATATATATATATATATATATATATATATACATATATATATATATATATATATATATATATATATATATATATATATATATATATATATATATATATATATATATATAATATATATATATATATATATATCTTGTTTTACGTGCGAAATGTATCGATGCTATGTGCATACTACACACAGATCATCTACGTTTGTCCTCATATTAGCCATGAATGTGTCTTGTAATTAAATAGCCTATCGCCGATGCCATTTGCGAATCTATATTGTACATATGTGTTTACGTTAGTATGGTTATTTCGCTTCCGAGTGCATAACATAAAATGCACAATCAAATCAAATTACTAGAGCTGATATGGTTAAATAAGAACGCTTGGCATTCATTATTAATATCCATATTTACAAAGGTGCGCAACATGTTCACGTTACAGACCCGGTTGGACCTTGACATGTTCGACCTTGTGTCGCGTACTGAAGCATATCACTGCAATAAATGGTCTAGTGGGCAATGTTCTAGCTGCATAGACTCCAAACCACCTGTGTATAAGTGTGTCTACTTACTTTGCGTGTTTGCATACGTGGCTGGTAACACGAGTGTAACATAAGAATACTACTGAGTGCGGTTACTCACATAACACGCGCACGCGTACGTGCAGGTTACCTTGACCTTGCCGCCTCACTCCTGACACCAGGCACAGAAGAAAGCACGCATGAAATCTACCGCGTTTTGTGTAATGCGTTTCTCGGCATTCTAAGAATAAAACGACACAATGTGAAATGTGGTTTGACGAGTGCGTATCACACGTGAATGTCAAAAAGTTCTCCAACCTAGCAAACGAAGAAACAACACATTTCTGGGTTCGTAGTTGTAATACGATAAATTAATATTGGAACGAACATCAAACATAGGTGCATGTTCGTGGAAGTGTAAATATCTGTAACGAAACAGGATTTTGATATGCAGAAAATGCATAATGTATATAACTCTTTTGAGAAACGGAGAAGACATAAACGTGATATCATATACGAAGGGCTGGACGTGGAAGTGTAATATAATAAATATTTAGCTATTCATAAAAGTGTCCTATTCGAAAACAAATCCACAGTTGAAAACAATTCTTAAGACGGGTAGTGCTGCTATGTTTCTACAACCACAACTGTGTGTGCTGGTTTATTTCGAATGCAGTCACACTGTATACATTTTGTCCAGTAATGTGCTTTCCACTGTGTAAAGGTGTACTTTCTTTAGTTCTGTATAGCCCCGCTACTAAATCGGCATCGTTCTCTCTCTCGAGTTGTTCTTCCTGTTTCATTTCACATCATCGTCATCGTCATCGTCGTCGTTAAACTTTTCCTGCGACAGAAATAGACTGGGGACATCTTAATGTAGCAATCAGTCCCCCATAGTCCGTGCCATCTTGTCCGGTTAGTCGCCATCTCTCTGAGTCTTACAAGGTCTCTCCCCGATCGTAACTTGACGCCCTTCTCTTTGAGGTCTAAGTGCAACACGTCAGCTAGGTTGGTGGTGTGCCTACAACTCGGCCCCTGTATCAATTTGACCAACCAACCGCAACCTGCAGGGACAGTTGTGCGGGGGTATACCCGAGCATGCGCAACACATGGCCGAACACGGATCTACGTGTACTCAGTACTCGCTGTGATAGCGGTGGTGTGATCTTCATTGGATATAATCCCGTTATTCCAGCGCATGCCCGATATCGATCATTTAGCATAGACAAAGTATTTAGATCAATAGCTTCGTAAACATCCATAAAAATGTCATAATTTAGCAAAGGGATTACAAAGTCATATGCTACCACTGTGGATATTGGTAAACATATTCATTTGCAAATTCCGCTCAAAAGAATCAGTTCGGGCAAGAACAATTTGATGTGACTAATTCAACTACTATTGATTCTGCTGAACGGCTGCTTATGTTATCGGTGATTCTATTAAACGGAGTCCAGTGTGTAACTGAACAAACAAAGTGAAATGATTGCATAATTTTACTTCCGCGGTCGAGCATTGTTAAAAGTAGTAATCCTAAACATAACAACACACTTAATGTTCTTATACTTCCGCGGTCGAGCATTGTTAAAAGTAGTAATCCTAAACATAACAACAACACACTTAATGTTCTTGAAATATCTATTTAATGACTGCAGCTTTATTTTTAACAAGCTTTTACAACATTGCCATCCAAGGCATAACACAGGAAACAGTGAGTCTGTATGCCACGTGCGCCTCTCCTGTGATTAGTTATTCACACACACGCACGCTCACACGCACACGCATATTTAAATTAACTAAGCTGTCAACTTGAATCAAAGTTGTAGTGTCAACATGTGTTAAGAGAGATGCAAATGTTAAGATTTCCTTATCATACATAATTATAGCAATTACGTCAAGGTTTCTGTGTGCGATACCTTTGGAACCATAACGTCCCACTAGTTGACGCGCTGTGTGGCTGAGAAAACGGTTTTCCTTCTTGTTTTAACTTCCTGCAATTCAGTAATGCATTACAATTGATTTGTAGTATACTATTATTGCTAAAAGTCAATGTAAGTAATATTTGGTAATATAGCTTAGGCTTTTCTCACACACTCGGTATATTGCCAACGTATTCGTTAGCATTAAAGGAATGATAAAATGATTATTACCATGACGATCACCACATTTTCGACAACAATACGTGGGTATGAATGGACACCAAGCACATCTCAATATATGTTTTTGTTTCTGCAGATTAAGTCTCACATCCACCCGCCACTGAGAGGCCAACTTGGGGTTGGGTACTTGCAGTCCGCAATGCATAGCAACAGCTCTCGGCGACAATTATTACGACATTCGTCTATGTCCTTGTAGATCACCCAGTGGAGAACTTCACAAGCATCAATGCAGGATTCGCCACAGATTCCTTCGCATTTTTGCTCGCAGACTACTTCCTTGTTGTTAATGTCGCCATGGCAACGCGTCGCCACGACCACAAGCATAAGCAATGGGATCATCTGAAACAAGTGGAATATAACACGCGTGAGACATTAATGATTAGATCCGTTACAATTAGTATGCAACCAAACTACGATCGAGGGTATTCGCTACTAAAATTATTTAATTTAACTGGTAATCATACCATACCCCCGTACCCACAGTAATTTTACGTATTATAGAATCATTGCTAAGACACACTATGACATACTTACAATGAGCGCCATGCCTTCATAGGTATACGAGTGTCGATTTGCAACCGTTTTCCTTGTTGTCCCTACAACAGGCAAATCAGTAATAGAGACACATAATATGTCTGAAAGTAACTCAAACTAAAATCACGTAAATATATCTGAAATTCCCATATTGCTCTGCACTGGAGCAGGGCGGAACACAGTCCTGGAGCCCATGGATATGAGGAACCTCGAATATATGGAACAGTTTAGCCATATTCCAACATGTTCCGTATAACGAGAGTCAAGTGCACGTGTGCGTGTGTGTGCGCGCGTGTCCTTGTCCGTGTGCGTGTGTGATGCAAAGCTTTGTGCATATAAATATACTTACCGTCTGGTGTCGGCAGATTGACTGTATATGCTTGCCTTGCCTTGACTGTATATGCTTGCCTTGGTTAAGGTTAAGCCAGAGACATTTGAGTGGGTTCACGTGGAAGTTCAAGATTAAACGTGATGTCTGTCACACATTGCTCTTGACATAAGAGTTGCATATGGAAATATATAGTGCATTATATTGTTGACATAAATAAATATACTTATTTTATTATGTTCTTGCTACATAATACACTTGCTTGACCAACTGTCATAAATAAATCCATTAAACTATTGCGGGGTATTATTACTAAATTTTAACATTACTATATGAATTGCAAATATATTTAAATATATTCATTTAACGAAGCGAATCTCGACAGCAGTAGAACATTTGTAAAGAAAAGAACAAGCTGGATTCCGAAAGGGAAGAGGATATACATACCACGTTTTCACTTGAGCGTTGAGCAATGCTATGAATGTCAGACAGAAATGTGCTTAACTTTTGTAGAATTTGAAAAAGCCTTCGACACATATCGTGGACCTGTTTTATGAGAATTACACGTGCTCCAACAGACAATAAGAAATCACATTTATGGAAAAGAAAGGAGTGATACAAGGTCGTATGACGTCCGCAGTCTTGTTCAACCTTGTCATAGACTGGATTCTGACGAGGACAGCAAAAGGACAAGAAAGACGAATTAGATGGACAATGTTTTCTTCGCACGCACGCCAAGCACTAATAAAAAACAACAAATAAGAACTCGTACTTTTAATATATATATATATATATATATATAGTCCGATAAATTGTGCATATGTACGTATGTACATAGCCGCTCAATATGATCCGGCAACACTCAAGTATAGCTGTTGAGTCTTCCGCACGATAGTTGTTCACTTTTAAACACTGGGTGGTAGACACTCACGTTGTCAAGTAGTTGCGCATTATGTTCGTTGAGTTGACGTCCTGCAACAGTGCAGTGCACTTGTACTCCGATAAGAAGTGTTCAAATGTTGACCACTCATTTTTCTTCGCGTGTTATTCACGGCATCGATCTGCACACATCTCGCCTTTCAACAGACACTGTTCTTGACATATGATATCCAGTTCCGGTCTGACGAATTGTTCAGCGCATGGTCTCCAGCACGTCTTCCGGTTGTAGATTTCCCTAAGCAACATAGCGTCTTGTTTAATGGAAATGTGCGTGTGCGTGCGTGTGGGTGGCGTGCACATGTGTGTGTGTGTGTGTGTGTGTGTGTGTGTGTGTTTGTGTACGTGTTTGCGTGCGTGCGTATGCGTGTGTGTGTGTGTGTGTGTGTGTGTGTGTGTGTGTGTGTGTGTATGTTTGTGTACGTGTTTGCGTGCGTGCGTATGCGTGTGTGTGTGTGTGTGTGTGTGTGTGTGTGTGTGTGTGTGTTTGTGTACGTGTTTGCGTGCGTGCGTATGCGTATGTGTGTGTGTGTGTGTGTGTGTGTGTGCGTGTTTGTTTGTGGTGTGTGTGCGCGTGTGTGAGCTTGCGTGCGTGCGTGCGTGCGTGCGTGCGTGCGTGCGTGCGTGCGTGCGTGCGTGCGTGCGAGCGTATGTGTATGCGTGCTTGTTCATATTCTGTGTGCCACACAAATATAAATAAACATTACAAAGGAGCCTGTTTATAGTTGGATATGTTATTTTTTTAATCATATACATTGTATTGGATTTACATATAACAGGAATATGTGTACGTAGGAAGTGTACGGTGATGCTCCCTCTATGACTACTTTTGTTGAGATCTTTTAAATTTCGGTAGACAGTGTACAGTCCGTTCACTTTTCTAGTGAATTCTTAGACATACCAAAGCAAATGTATACGTGGCTAGACGATGCAACGCACACAATCAACACAAAATAATTTTGCCAACCTGCAAACTTTGACACATTCAAGGGTAAGGTCGTTCGAGCCACTGTTAAAACTTCTTCCGTTGACACTGGCTCCAATAACGGCAGTCGTCAACATTAGCATGACCAAAGTGACAATACACTGAAACATGAAATGACGATTCTCACATACGTACTCTCTGCGCGTGCCAGTGCGATGGTGATGTGTCCACTATAGTTGTAGTTGTTTTTCCTAATTACATGACAAACCAAGCATGATAATGTGTTTGCAACTGAATAACTGTTACATGCAACGATCACATTCCGTTTTTAAAACACGAGTAGGCAGAAGAGTAATGATGAAATATGTATCGGACTAAGTTGTTTAACCGTGGTTTTTCGCGTGTTTTTTTCTATACTTATTCTACAAAAATGTGTATAGATGTATAAATAAAGTGACGCCAGTTAGCATGACATAATTGCTTCTCGCAAAGTAAAATCATGGTGTAGCAAAACGGATTTTGCATGAAGGTTGGCTCTTATTAAGGAACAAATGGCACTGAATGGCTCGAATTCCATTGCAGTATTAAACTCTGCAGAACACAACACAACACAACACAACACAACACAACACAACACAACACAACACGACATAAGATATAAGATTAATGTCAATGACGTCAGCTAGTTCGACGAACAGGGAATACTCACCAGTGACGTCATCTTGGTAATGAGACACATTCGACAGTTAAATGACAAGATTCAAGTCCTGAAACATGACAAGATGGAAGTAATTCAAGGAAAATGGAAAGTAGGAAAATAATCCAGTAAACGTGGGCGTGTGTGTATGCATACTTGCGTTCGCGCGTGCGCGTGCGTGCGCCTGTGCGCGTGCATATTCATACGTGCGTGAGATAATCTGGTAAACGAAATTAAATAAATTAATTTAACTTATTTGATTAAATCCAATTAACATGTATGTAACATGCGTGAATACATGCATGTGTGTGTGTGTGTGTGTGTACATAGTAGTGTTCAAAACTACGGTCAATGATATTTTTGCCGATCCACATCACATTCCGTGTTAAAACAATGTTTCAGTTAAAATCTCTTCAGTGTGGTTTAATTGATGTCACGACCATTCCAGTAGCATTTTGTCACAATTCTTTGAGATACAGCAAAACGTTAGTAGACAACCAAACGTATTCAAGCCTCGGCTTCACTTTAAAAAATGCCATCAGTTTAGACAGCCAGAACATGTCCAAACACTCACCTGGTGTAAAACGTCCCGATTACAGGTAGAGGCGGCGTTGATATACTCTGCCGCTCAACGACACGTCTTTTATATAAGGAGATGCTTCTTACGGAAAAGTCCGTAACAGTGTTTGTTGACAGTGTAAACATTTTCAGAAATGGATCAAATAAATATGGCACTTTATATATTTCTGTTATTGCGTTGCAGGGATTTGCTGAACTCAAAAATGAAGGTCAATGTCAACGTATTGAGAGTGTGTTTACGCGTACACTGAAGTATTGGTATGGATTTAAGTTGTACGTGTGATGTTGTAAATAGATTGCTGCTTCGAAATGCGTTAAACATAGACATTGACCAGCTGCATTTAGATATACATTTAGATATACATTTTAAACAATTTAATATATTCTATGATAATGACGACGTGGTGCATGTCATGGAGGGAACAACAAGTATGAATACAGTCATTGCGCTCATACTAAAGTTTTATTGTTCATACTAGAGTTATATTGTTCATACAACAAATATGTTTTTCATACTAGAGTTATATTGTTCATACTAGAGTTATATTCTAATCATTTGTGCACAGTTCAGATCACGGGTACACAAAGTGTTGTACCGACACTACAAATGTATCCAATGTAAAATATAGTTAATACACAGTAAGAACGAATCTGCTTTGAGTTTGATCACCCGGTAACGTACGTGACCCTGCATTTCGCGCGAAGTCGCTCTTCCGTAGGTCAGAGACTGGACACGACAGATGGTGTTCGTACAAACTTGTAAATATTTTGTTGGGATAAGTGCATACATACAACTAATAATAATAATAATAATAATAATAATAAAAGTACTTATATAGCGCCCGATCAATCGCGATTGCTTTCAGGCGATTCAAATACATAGCAATATTTTACAATCCATAAAATGGCTAAGAGAATAATTATACTGAGAATAGTCTATACAAATGCTAAACATAAAAAGAAATACTAACAAAATAACCATGTTAAAATATTATATAACTCTACTTTAGATATAGTTTGTAATACAAGTAAAAGTAAGAAAATTATCATGAAACTGCCAACAAATTAAATGTACTAAAATATTTTAAAACTATTTTAAACATGTTCATTTATACAACGACTCCGAATATAACCATACAACCGCTTAATGCAATTATAAAAAAATATTCTTTTATGCTTTAAATAAGTTCAGTAATACAAGTGAAACTAAAAGAATGAATATAAATATGCTAAGAAACTAATATATACAATATCTGATGAATGCACATAAAATGTCCTCATCGGTGAGTTATGTCAAAGCTTGTTTAAAAAGGTAAGTGTTTAAAAAGTGTTTTAAACACTTGTAATTATTTCGCTGTCCTGAGAGAAGGTGTTAAATTGTTTCATAGAACGGCTGAACAAACAACGAAACGGCGATCGCCACCTGTGACAGTCAGTGAAGCCGGTACAAATAAAAGCGCTGGCAGCGAAGCAGTTCGTAGAGTTCTGTTAATGGGGCGGCAGCTGATTAACTCAGCCTGGTAGTCCGGCGCCAGACCATTTAAAGCACAATAAGTAAAAAAAAGCACTTTGTAAGTTGGTCGAAAATGAACGGGCAGCCAATGTAAACGCTGCAACACAGGTGTAATTAAATGAATACCTAACTCAGTAGTGCGTTATTTTCAATGAATCAAACAAAATGTCCGGAAAACATATCTGAGGCTGGTTACCAATGCACGTGTTTAAATGCAAGGAGCATAGTAAATAAGAAAAAACGAATTAAATATTATGGTAGAAGATATTGACCCTCACATTATTGGTATAACCGAATCATAGGCAAACAATGACCCGCCAGATGCTTAATTAGGATTGACAGGATACGTAATGTTTAGGAGAGAGATCGAATAGGAAGAAGGGGAGGGAGAGTTACTTTATATATATATATATAAAAGAATCTATTCAGGCTTACGAAATAAAATTAGAAAGGGAAGTAAATTGCGATGAAGCTGTTTGGTGCAACATAATTACAGGAAATTCAACAACTGCGACGGTCGAGATGCGTCGTATCGTTGACAATCGGGCGGTGTGTGGCGGGCTTTAATTTTATGTCAATCAAATCGTGATGCCTGCGAAACATATTGTTTATAATACGTCAAGTTCGCACACGTGGCGATGGAGTTGTTTCTTCCGGACGGCACACACACACACACACACACACACACACACACACACACACACACACACACACACACACACACACACACACACACACACACACACACACACACACACACACACACACACACACACACACACACACACACACACACACACACACACACACACACACACACACACACACACACACACACACACACACACACACACACACACACACACACACACACACACACACACACACACACACACACACACACACACACACACACACACACACACACACACACACACACACACACACACACACACACACACACACACACACACACACACACACACACACACACACACACACACACACACACACACACACACACACACACACACACACACACACACACACACACACACACACACACACACACACACACACACACACACACACACACACACACACACACACACACACACACACACACACACACACACACACACACACACACACACACACACACACACACACACACACACACACACACACACACACACACACACGAGTATGCTACGAGTACATCTCAGTATTTTCTCAATATATGCTGTGAAAATTAATTTAGTTGTAGTTAACAAAATTAAACTTTCGTGAAGTATTTGAATGCTCAACTATTTTGTTTAATTACTTTGTTATTTCTGATTGTTTACCCCCTTACCATCCTTACACATAGTACACCCCCATTCTCCACTAATCATGAATATGATACCCCAAAAAAAGGCAACAAGCAGCATCTTTTCCCAGTCATAAACATCATGTTAAGCAAACAGTTGTAGGCTACAAGTTCAGGCCATAATCCTTTTGTTTAATTAAGCCAAATGTGGTCCAGAGTCCTGAGACTTTGTAGATAACATCTGAGTACTCCAGATCTGGAGAACTCCTAACTGACCCTAGATTGCAATTGCAAATGATGACTCAAGTGCTTCATAACAATGAACTCAGTGTGGGATCATTGAAGCCATGACACATGCAGCATGTCTCATGGCTTCACTGCAAGTGAAGCCACGATGCGTAAATGCAGCGTTCGATGTACTTGACTGTGCTTGTCAAAGTACTTTGTACTTGAATTTTTCACAAAGTACTTGCCTAGATGTTTAGACAAGTATTTGGGCTTGTACTTGGACTTGGCAAATTTGAAAGTACTTGTACTTGTACTTAAGTACATTGCCCATGTACTGATGCCCTGATACTGGTGTAGGACAAAGTGCTACCACAAGAAAACAATTTAGCGGCCAAGTTCATTCCATTACAGTTAAAAAACTCAAGACATTTATTCTAAATTGCATTTCCACCACAAATCTTCAGTGGTCCCTCGTTCTGATAACGACTTTGTACACGATTATTAATGGTTCTGTTTTGTTGCGCCTCTGAACTCAGGTTCCATAGGCGCTACATAAGTTAATTAGTATCATTATTGTTATTTATAAATTGCCTAGCACTTTCGTTCTGAAGTGCCTCTGAGCTCGGGTTTTCAAAGATTTTTGCGCGATATACGTTTTCGTGTTATTTTAATTATTATTATTATTATCCTGATTATTATTATTGTCATCATTATTATTATTATGAACATGTATACATGTTCAATAACGTTACGTAATACAATGACAACCATTTATCATAATCTGCATTAAAACCCACGGACACGCACACGCACGCGCACGCACACACACTCGCACGCACGCACGCACGCACGCACGCACAAACACAGGAAAACTCATACACGTTCACCTACTGACACATACAGTAGACCGTCGAGACAGTAAATATAAAATACTGCTTTTACTGATAGCTTTTATCTCTAAGTTCCGTCTGTTCATCATGGCGTGCTGAACTGAAGCCCAGGAGTTAGCAAGCGTGTTGTATGGGACATTTTGGAGCATGTCTGCTGAGGATGCTCGACCTATATCACTTGCGTCAAGGTTATATCAATATTTGTTAAGATGAGCGGCATGTAGCTGCAAATAGTAGGGCTTGACCATGTGTTGATTTTTCATTTGCATACATTTGCATATACATATTTTTAGAAAAAAATCAATTTCAGTCAAACAGTCTTGAAAACCTGATCGAATACCACATGATTATAATGATGTGTGAGGAAAACTTCAAATGGATTGTTCAGAATAAAATATGAAAATAATGTTGTTTCTTGACTGTGAACCGCCATTCGAAGTATGTAGCGAACTCTAGCAAAATTATATATAAAACGTTTTGTTTTATATGTTTACCTATGTGCATGCATGGCGTGTTGCGATCAAAATGCACCAATACTGTTTATATTCTCGTTGAGACAGTACATTTGTTCATTTTCTATTTTACGAGAGGCATGTCCTTACCCATGTACATTGACACCAGAGAAGACACAATTGTAACCTTACAAACATGCACTGTCACAGTGTTATACACTAAGATCCCATATCCATGGTGACATACCTCAGCCGTGTACTTTGTCAGGTGCGGTGCCTGCATCATCTTGTTGTGCGAGGCACCGTCGCCAATGTGAATTTTAATCAAAGTTCTTCTTGGTCCAGCGGAACACAAATTAACTAAGGACACACGGGTCATAATCCCAGAACTTCAGCCATATGCCAGCTTGATGTGTTTACCAAGGCCTACGTGTGTGGTAGGAGCAGCCTTGAGTAGTTTCTTAAAAGGTTTTGGATAATTTACATGTTGCAGTTATAAATTATTGTTTTTTAGGTCACCACCGCTTCTACATAGAATTGAAATTGAACATTTATTTCATTTGGCATGAACAAATTTAAGAATACAAAATACGGGTAACAAAAATATATGCATACTTGGACGTCAGTAACAACTTGGCATCTAGTTGTGGCAACTAGACGCCCTAAATATATAGATAATGCATATCACTGAATCATGCACTGAATAGTGAATAGGTAGTATATAAAACAGTTATTGAATGGATACCATTAACTAATAAAAAGAGAACAAAAAAGAACAAAAACGATAAAACGAAAAAATATTAAAAATAACAATGTAAAGATAAACAAATAATATAATAGGTTTTCATTATGCAAATGATGTAAAAAGATAAACATAGATGTTCAATTGTCTAATACCATTTCAAACAAAATGCATATTGTACTGTACAGAATACCCAAAATAATAAAACTACAGAAGTACACAGTTTAATGATATAATAATTATTTTAAACCAGTAGAATCAGAATACATTATACAGTATGTTGTAATATACTGTGTTTGTGAACGCAAGTGAATCACCATGCAGTGGGTTAAAGCGAAACAAACCTGGTCATTTCTCCGGTTGTCCGAAGGTTGACATGTTAAGCGCATGCAAAAGCTCTATGAAAATGGGGTAACCTAGACTACCTGTGACGTAATAAGTGAGACCGGCATACACAGAACCATCGCAAAGTCTCAAAACGTGCTGTTTTTCATATAGAGGATTAGTTTAGCAAACAAAGGTCAAAATGTGTTACATAACTTGAGCTTGGACGCAAACAGCATGGCCATATCATATTGCCAAGCATACGAATAGGTGTATACAAATATATCGTTCCCTGTCGCAAATGGTTTGGGAGAATGATTCTGGGCTTATATTCTGCCTCCTTGTTCATTTATTAAAATAAAAGAATTTACATTAGTAGTGCACACACGGTAGTCCACATAATAGAGCTGCCATCTAACGTACGACAGAGAGTGACATTTCCAGAATGCAAGGGTGCCACCGGGTGACTAATGTATAACTACTTGAGTGAATTTGTACTATTATACATTTGCGCATAATTCCTTCGGTTAGGATGGTCAAATTTGGTATTTGTAGAACTGGTTTGACGTGATTGACACAATGGTATAATTGTGAATCACATTTAGTGAATGTATAAGACATTTTAATATATGAACTAGCCAGTTGTTGTTCGGCAAGCAAGCAAGATGCGACAAATGATTTCACATCTTTGACAGGTGTTAGATAGCTCGCTAAGTTGTAGGACAGAGAATATTCACATAAAGACAAATAGGTGAAAAAGATGCCACAGTAGACAAACGCACCTACATTGAAAACCTAGCAGAAGTAGCAGCAAGAAGAAGGGATATGGAGTCACTCTGCCAAATAACCAAGAAGCTGAAAAGAGATACATGTCCTAACCAGAACATATCACTAAAATATGCAGATGGAAATATCTTCACAGTCGAGGAAGGGAAGACAGAGATGTGGAAGGAGCATTTCCAGCAGGTTCCCAAGGTGCAGACCTGCCCACCCTTGCATACATTCCGGAGGCAGTAGGTGATCTTAAAATCAACCTCGACCAAATCGCAGAAGCAGAAATCAGAGAAGCCATTAAAGCCCAGAAGAATAGAAAAGCACCAGGAAGCGACAGCGTCTGTCCAGAAATGTTGAAATCAGATGAACAGGAGACACCCAAAATCCTCTGCCAGATCTTCCAGAAAATTTGGGGTGAAGAAGACATACCAGATGATTGTGGAAGACAGGTACAATTATGAAGCTGCCAAACTGGGCATCTGTAACTGTAATTGGCTGGGCATAACTTTTTTATCAATGACATACAAGATTTTCAGCCGCTTCACCCTGATGAGAATATCAACAGCTACTGATACAATCCTCCTTTTTGAACAAGACGTGCATCGACCACAATTTGACGTTGCGGCAGATTTTGGTACAAAGCATTTTGAAAAGGCCTTTGACAGCCTTCACAGAGAATCCTTATGGAGAATACTACGTCACAACGGGATCCCACAGAAGATGGTAAATGTGACCAAGATACTTTACACAGACGTCCAGTACCAAATCGCTTGTAACAACCACCTGACATTCAGCATCAAATCCGGAGTAAAGCTCATTATCTCACCATTTCTATTCACCCTCGCCATTAACTGGCTGATGACAGAAACTACCAAAGTTGGAAAATAAGGGCACTCATATTGACAGTTCAATCCTGGAAGACTTAGACTATGCAGAAGATATCGGAATGCTAGTAGGCAGTCTAGTAGGCACAAGGACATGCAAGAAAAGGTGGGTCAATCTCACAACAACAGCACCACAGATCGGGTAAACGTTCAACACAGCAAAACACAAACTATTGAAGAACAACTACAAGACAGACAATCTCATTACCATAAACAACAGTGATGCCTTGGCGAGGTTCAGCACTTTGCAAACATGGGAAGCAAAATCACAATATATGGAGAACATAATATGCCATGGCTAGAACCAGAAAGGCAACCCAGACTTTCGCTATGCTGAAGTCCTTCTGGAAATCCAAGCGACTGAGATTGAAAACAAAACTGAAACAACAGTAGCGTTCTCAGTGTACTTCTGCACGGTTCCTAGTGCGGGAAACTGACAGCCAAGCTAGCGTATAAGCTCGGGACCTTCCAAAAATAGGCGTCGACGGAAAATCCTATATGGTATTTCGGCCCAACACCATCACCAATGAAAAGCTGCTCCGCAAAACTGACGCTACATCCCTGGCCAAACAGATCAAAAGGATGGAGATGGCTTGGACACGAGTGCCGAATGTCACCAGGCGCACTGCCCAAAACAGCCTTACGCTGGACAGCGGGTGGTAGAACGACAAGTGGCCGCCGGAAAGAAACATGGAGACGAACAAGGAGATCAAAGAATGCAGTCTGACATGGGGCACCACCACAAAACGGGCTGTAGACAGATAGCAGTGGCGCTTTCTTGTTGAAGCCTTGTGTGCCAACTGACGCAAAGGGGATTGAGTGAGTGAGAGTATTACCCGCATTCATAACATATGATTATCTAATAGTATGGCGCGGCTCATGAAATTAAGGTTAGTAAACCACTAGCGTGGTATTCGTAGTTGTAGGTGCATAGGCCCAAACCCATGACTTTTGTTTCCCTTTAACATGATATTTCACGGGGAATTAGACGTATTCAGTAATTGGACATCACACGCCTGACCATTGGAGCCGTCGAATATATTTCATAAAAGATCCAGTATTAAACATATCCCCCAATCGAACCAGGTTCAGGAAACATCTCCAGATATTCAGTGGCAACGTGTAATATGAACAGTGGTCACTTACCAATTTTGTTTACAC